>JBBCBC010000029.1:10723529-10960069 GCA_037126765.1 Stenogyne calaminthoides
CATGATTTTACGATTTCATGGGTTTTCAAACGGGACCAACATATATCTATACACTTCAATAAATACAGAAATTGAACAAAAAATACTTTTGACTTTTACATTATATCTGTAGTGTACAAATTTGAATACTAGTTACTTTAAATTAGATGAATAAAACTACAATACGCTGTATTAATATTAACTAGCCTTTTGCTCGTGCAATGCACAGACTTATTATAAATTTTCACTTAGTTACAGTTGAACTCTGTTATTTCTTTAATTTTTCAGATAGAATGTACACAAAGAAAGAATAGTCATTAAGTTACAACCAAGATTGAAAATATCGGTATCAATAGAAATATCGAGACCTTAAATTTATGAAAATATTGATGGAAATCAATATGTCTCTAGATTCTTTTAAAAAAAAAATTTACCTAGAAAATTTTATATTTATGTCTTAATATTGTAAAATTTTATCATTTCACCCAGTTGGAATATTAGAATTTCGCTGCCTTTACTTAGTAAAAAAATTCGCACCCTTCGTAGGGTCGCATTCATGATTTTCGATTTGGGATTACGATAAAATAATTTTTTTTCGAAAACTATGACAAAATAATTTAAATAATATTAATTATTCAATATTTAAAATTTCCCGGATCGATACTAAAATATATAGTACTATATTATAATTACACTTGAATTCATTGAATTTAATATTTTAGAAACATTCAATTGGAGGTACACTTAAATAATATATATATATATATATATTTGAAAAGATACACTTAAATATATATTAATTGTATTTTATAAAAGGAAAATGAATCAAAGCCCCAAAAAATTGTTAAAGCAAGAAGAAAGATAAATGGGCTGGGCTGGGCTGGGCTGGGCTTAAAAAAAAAAAAAAGGCCGGTTGAAATATGGTCTCTCTTCAGTCTTCCTTCATGTCCCAGTTTCTTCAATCGGCTGCCGTCGCCCGCCGCCTCCTATCCACCACTTGACCACCTCTGTTCCGATCTCACGCCACCGCTCTCTTTCTCTGGTAAAGTTACGCTCTACTTCTCTTTATTTGACGCCAGAATCGAAATTTGTTAATTTCAACTTATTTTTGAAACTAAACAGCCGCCGGTTTTCAATTTTTTTTCATCTCCCTCACTTACTCTTTTATATACTTTGATTCAGATGCTATGTTAGCTGGTCTTTTTAATAATTTTCTTGTATTCTCATGAAACTACACAGGTGTTCTTAGAACTTCTCAAAGACTTCTCCGGCATCATCACTTTCAACTATGGCAAATGTAAGTTTATATTCCATTTCTAATGAAAAACATTTACCGGCTTGTGCATTTATATGTAAGCTTATTACACATGAATGTGCATTTACTATACCTAAAATAGTCGAAACGGGATGCAAATGTGGCTTTTCTGAATTCTGGTATAATGTGTAAATACAGGATAATGACGTTTTTGGAACTGTCAAGCAACAATTAGCAAAGCTATTTGAAGAATCTCTCAGAGTAACGGTCCCTGAGGAGGTGGGGGTAGATCCTCTTATTGTTCCTTGCCAAAACGCCAACTTTGGGGATTACCAATGGTATTACTTGATTTTCTTATCATCAATTTGCAAATTCTTATGTTCTTAATGAATAAGTTTGCCTTAAACCTTTGGTTTATTTTTCTTGGAGACTGTGGTTGATTTGCAATTGATAATCTTTCACACTTGCAACTTCTGTGATTATGAAATACGAAATTCTTTCTTGCTACAGTAATAATGCCATGGGCTTGTGGTCAAAAGTTAAAGGAAAGGGTACTCAGTTCAAAGGCCCCAAACCAATAGGAGAGGTTGTGATGGATATATATGCTTTATTAACATTTCATATATATTCTAATTTTTAATTTGCTTCTTATATTTTGGTCGATTCCTGATAATATGAAATGTTCTTTAATTGTTTACTATATAAGCCATTAAGGAAAATCTTCCTGCATCAGAAATTATAGATAAATGCTCAATTGCTGGAGCTGGCTTTGTAAATGTTGTGTTGTCTCGCCAATGGATATCCAAGGTAAATTCTGCAAGAGTGCTTTCTTTTGAGCATTTTTTTCTTTTTATATATTTTTGATCTTTTCAAAATTGGTGCAGACCATTCAAAGGATGTTAATAGATGGCATTGAATTATGGGCTCCTAAGCTTCCAGTTAAAAGGTCTGTGGTTGACTTTTCCTCGCCCAACATAGCCAAAGAAATGCATGTTGGTCACTTAAGATCGACTATCATTGGAGATACCCTGGCTCGTATGCTGGAATATTCGAATGTGGAGGTTCTTAGGAGAAATCATGTTGGAGATTGGGGGACACAGGTATGTGGTTACCTCATGTTGTAGATTGTTACTTGTGCTTGATTTTCTTATTGTGATTGATGCTTATTTGATTGAAGTCGTGGAAAAAAATTAAAATTTGTATGCACTACTGCTGCTGTTCTTTGTCAGTGTAGTATATTTTTCTTCCGGTTGAAACAAATAATTTCATTTATGAAGCTTAGAGATTCCTTATTGGTTTTAAATGTTCTTGCAATCTTCCAACATGCTTTGTTGGATTTTTCTCTAAAAGTTATGTACGTATTTATGTTTGATACTGGAATCTGACAACTTCCTCGTGGGCCCTCGATGCCAATCTGGATTTCTTGTTATTGAACTGTAATTCCTGAATAATAGGAATAATGATTTTAAAAAAAAAATCAATTCTGCATGCACACTAATGTTTTATTTGTTTTCAGTTTGGCATGCTAATTGAATTCTTATTCGAAAAGTTTCCTGATGGTGAAGTTAATGATCAGGCTATTGGAGACTTGGAGGTGAGAGGAAAACTTCGAATACCATTTTTTGTAACAGGTCTTGTGGATTTATGTTGTCCATTTTCTTTTTACAGTAATGCAAAAATACATTTAACTGAAATAACTTGGATATAGATAATCTATAACCCCCATGTCTTGGACATACACTTGATTTATAGGATATAGTTTTATACAGCTTTAAGCTTTACTCTTATTAGCACTTCAAAAATCGAAGTTTCACCAGTTACTACTGTTTTGCTTTGGCTTGAAGCATTGTTACTGTGATACTACTTCTTTACACTTATTGCTTAGCTTATTATACCATTCAATTATAGTGATTGTTATAAGCTTCTGAGGAATTTAAGAGGAATTGTGTTAAGCAGGAATTTATAATGGCTTGGTTTACGGTTCAATTTGTTGAAGGCACAGTCACGTAAACATTTAAATAGCTCAGATGATTATGGATAATCTATCAAGTTACCATAATACATGCCAAATGCGTTTTTCTCTTATCCAGTAGTATATCAAGTTCTTTTAATCTTAACATCCTGCAACAACTAATATTTGATTAAATGTCAATATGCTTTTTCTTTTAAACTACTGTTGGCTATTCTTGAATGTCTGACAATAAATAAAATGTTGTATTTATTAAAAGAATGAAAATATGTAGTACAAGAGTTCATTTAGTTATTTGAATGCTGGTTTTCAGGCTTTCTATAAGGCGTCAAAGCTGAGGTTTGACAGCGACCCTGCTGTCAAGGAGAAGGCCCAACTGGCTGTAGTTAGTCTTCAGGTAAAAAAACATGAGAGTCTGTCTTGCCTGAATAATCCTCAAGAAGTATTATAAACCTTTTCTTTTTATTGATAGTGTAGAATCTCTTGGTTTGTACATCTCTCTGCATTATGCAATATAATGTGTGTATTTATACTGCAGGCTGGAGAGGAGAAGTACCGAAATGCATGGGCTAAGATTTGTGAAATTAGTCGAACTGGATATCAAAAGCTCTATCAACGGCTTGGAGTTCACTTGGAAGAAAAGGTAATGAGGGGTTTCTCTATTTTAAGCTGGTCAATTATCTTTTGGTGAATATCCAGCAAGGTGTCTGTAAGGTGACTAATGTGTTGTAGATTTTGTTATTTTATGGTATGTTTGGTTTGGTATTCAGTGGATTTTGAAATTGGATTTCCAAATCTAGTGGATCAAAATCCTGATAGATAGTAATGGTGTGTTTGTTTTGAGATTTAAGTAGAGTTAATTGTAATTGTAATGATTGAATGATTGTGCAATGATTAGTGTGTCTTGTTAGAAGTTGAAAAAGTGAATATTTTTTGTGGAAAGTGATAAATAAAAGAATAGTGACTGAGTGAGAATAAAAAAATAGTATTTGCATTAATGAGTCATTGGGAAGAGTGTGTGGTATGTGTAGGGTTTATCATATTTGTAGGGTAAAATGTATTAGGTTATTTAAACCGGATTTCAAAATCCCAAAGTAGAAGTGGACTTAGATTTTGAAATCCTAAATTCGGTTTTGTAATCCCAAATCAAGCATATCCTTACTGTTTGATGATGTATACAAGTTATAAGATGTTAGCCCAGTATTTCTTTTTTCTCCAGCTATAAGATATGAATTGATGTTAGTGTTTGTCTTTTAATCAAGGAGAAGGCTTTTTGGAATCCCTAGACATGTACAAAATTGTTATTGATTAACTTAGTATTTGGGTTTTTTCCAATAAGCAGTCATTTATTTCTTTTTTTCCTTTTGAAGGGTGAGAGCTTTTACAACCCATATATTCCTAGTGTTCTGGAGATACTGAGTAGTCATGGATTAATTGAAGAAAGTGAAGGTGCCAGTGTTATCTTCATTGAAGGAAAAAAAATACCCCTTATTGTTGTGAAGAGGGATGGTGGTTACAATTATGCATCAACTGATCTTGCTGCTTTGTGGTGAGTTTCCATTTTATATTTTTCAACAATATGTATTCTGTTCATGGAGATTCTCTCTAATCCTGTCTGTTTATTTATCATAATGAGTAACGATCACCAGCAGAAATCTTTTTATTGTTTCAGCTGTATTTGCATCTATTATGGCACTGTTTTATGATTATTGCTTTATCCAATATTAATATACCGATCATTTAACTGATGAATCTTGAATTACAACTTTATACTACTGCCAAGCTGTGGAAAGTGCACTTGTTTTATAACTTACACATGTGGTATTAGGTACCGATTGAATGAGGAAAAGGCTGAATGGATTATATATGTCACTGATGTTGGCCAAAGAGAGCACTTTGAAATGTTTTTTACTGTAAGTTTGAAAATCTTTACATGGTATATGGTGAGTATTGCCTTCACCTAAGAGAATTTGGTGAACGCTTCTGCAGGCTGCAAAACGAGCTGGTTGGCTTCCAGCTGAGGATAACAAGTATCCTAGAGCAAGCCATGTGGGGTTTGGACTTGTTCTTGGAGAAGACAGAAAGCGATTCCGTACTCGCAGCACTGAAACTGTCAAACTGGTTGATTTACTTGATGAAGCCAAAAGTAAATGCAAGGCAGCTTTAATCGAAAGAGGTTCATTTCAGTCCTAAAAACTACTGGATTTAGAGAGTAGCTTGAAATTACATAAAACTGTTTAATCATATTATTCTAATGCTAAGATTTCTGGACATAACAAGTGTTTTGAATGTATACCAGGCAAGGATAAAGAGTGGACCCCAGAGGAGCTTGATAAAACTGCTGAAGCAATTGGATATGGGGCTGTTAAGTGAGTTTTTTGTGGTTTGCATTTTTACCCTGATTAATTTTGTTTGCGTGACAAAATCTTTGCTGTCTATTTGAATCTTACTCTTCTTTTAGCTCTGCTCAGAAATTTTGTTTTAATTATGAGATTGACAGGATCTATCACCTGCTTTTAGTTTATGTTTTAGTGTTCCATATATATACATACATATATATGCATGGGCTAGTATTTCTTATTCCTGGGACAGAGGCTATACGCTTTCCATAGCTTTTGCTTAAAGAAGGCAATTTTTTGTATATGAAACAGATATGCGGATCTGAAGAATAACAGAACAACAAACTATACGTTTAGTTTTGACCAGATGCTGAATGACAAGGTGTGTTCATTTTACTGCTGCTATGATTTGTATAGATGAAAAACATTGTGTTGCTACTAATTTATGATTAATTAATATCCTCTGTAATAATGTTTTGCTGAACCTTCTTTATTTTTACACAATCTTCTTATACCTGTGTTCTTTCTGTGTCGTAAATGGAACATTGTTCCTTTTCAATTGTCAGTTTTTAAATTCGTCTTATAATTTATTTTGGCTTTTGCTTTTGTTGAAGTCAATCTACATTCTTTAATTTATTTCTTATTGTCTACTTCCTATGAGCAGGGCAATACTGCTGTGTATTTGTTATATGCACATGCTCGGATTTGCTCCATCATCAGGAAATCTGGGAAAGATATTGAAGAATTGAAAAAAGTAGGCCAACTCCTCCCATTTTGATGATCAAGTTTATTCAACTCTGTTCACTTTCTAATGACATAATTTTTATCTTCTTTGAAATTTCCTTCAATGGCCATCTTCAGTTTTATGCTCTTTTAAAAGTGCCTAGTAATCATAAAAGAACGTTAAAAATGTTGTAATAATATCAAAGATGATGAGCATTTAGGGTAATTTTTGATTCACATCAGTTATTCATATTTGCAACAGTCTGGGAGTTTAGACTTGGCTCACGCCGATGAACGCACGTTAGGACTTCACTTGCTCCAGTTTCCTGAGGTATTTGGTTGATTTTTTTAAATTCAATTTTTAAAATTATGTTGATTCTGGACATTCTAGTTACATTTTTGCTTGTGGATCTGCTTTCTCAGGTGGTGGAAAAGTCATGCACAAATCTTTTGCCCAATGGCTTGTGTGAATATTTATACAATTTATCAGAAGACTTCACAAGATTCTATACCAACTGCCAGGTATCGAGCATAATATTTCTGAATGATCAAAATCTTGAGGAACACATCAGAGCACAGTTTATGCTTGATTTGGGATTTAGAGGTTTTTGAAATCTGGATAAATAGTAGTGTTGTTTGTTTTTAGATTTAAACGGGGTAGGATTTAACTTAATGTCAAATTGATGCTTAAGAGCGTGTGACGTATTATCATATTATATTGTTGATTGTAATCGTCTTTGTAATGATTGAATGATTGTGTAATAATTATTGTGTTCTATAGGAAGTTGCAAAAGTGAATAAAAGGTGTGAAAGTGATAAATAAAATAAGAGAAAAAATATCACAAAGGAAAGTGGTGTAGAAAAAAATGTTATTTATAGAGTTTATAAGTGTTTGTGGAGTGGATGTATTAGGTGTTTAAATCCCAGATTCTAAAATCCCAAAGTAGAACTGGATTTAGATTTCAAAACCCCAAATCAAACACACCCTTACTGTTTGTCTTCATTTTAAAACGTGTCTTATAATTTGAAAATTTTGCAGGTGGTGGGATCAGTAGAGGAGTCGAGCAGACTGCTGTTGTGCGAGGCAACAGCAGTTGTGATGAGAAAATGTTTCCATTTGCTCGGAATTGCACCTGTTTACAAAATTTAACCTTTCCCCGAATCTGTTAAAACTTTTAATCATGGGGTTGCAGAGGCATTGTTATTATTCGGGTTAAAATCCGATTTGAAGTTTGTATCTGAGGTCCTGCCATTTTTGTGGGGGGTTTATATTCTTCGTATGTAACTAACTAGAAGAGATTTAGCTTGAATTTTAGTGAATTGCATGGGTGCAAGAATGAGATATGTGAGTGCCATTTCTTATTACACCAGGTGCACCGTGCACCCTATAGTGTATTTTAAAAACTTGCAATTTGTTGCACTGAAATTTATGACTTGTTATATTGAAACGTGCAACCTGCGTTCTTAAAACATTGTTGCACATTTTAGTGTAATAAATCGCAAGTTTTTAAAATACACTATGAAGTGCACAGTGCTCCTTGCACATAATACATAACCAAGAATGAGATATGTGAGTGTCATTTCTTGTAGATAATACGAAATACATAGATTGAAGCTCACAATCTTGATTAAACGTATACTGCCAGTGCCATGTAATTCGTATTATCTACAAAATCATTAAAAATGCTAAAATATTGTCCTTTCATGTTAGGAAATACTAGTATTTTGAGGAAATGTATGTTACAGTTGCTGAGTTTTAGCATGTGGGTACACTAATGTTTCACGTGGCTTGGATCCATAATTCATTGGATGCCGATTCAACGACACTGTCGCGATTATATATTTATATTCCTGCAAAGTCACAAATTTATGTAAACGACGTTTTTAGATGAAGTCAACAACATTCGAGGGGGGGAATTGAGGTGGGATCCCAACATGTATAATACAAAATAGGAAAAATGGGAGCTTCATCGTTTGTATTTATTAATAATTTCTATTAAAAATTTATATTTATTATTAATTTTTTCACAAATAAAATAACAAATGAAAGAATTACTGTTGGGAAATATATTTTCAAAAAAAATTGTGCAACATTCGTCATGGTGTGACAATTATAATTTTAAAAATTTTATATTATTTATGTAAATATAAATATTTTACATTTTTTTTTAAATACGTGTATTTGTATCTCTATGCAAATTTTTTTTTAACACCTAAACAAACATAAAATCAAAGCAGGAGAAACAACACCATAAAACATGTGAACGAGGAACATATTGACATTGTTGTGACCGTGTAAGTAACAAAGAGAATCAATATTATTTTTACTGCAAATTTGACCCTGCGTGTATCTTATTCGTGTCCGACATGCTGATCAGACGTGTCCAATACGTTACCTAAAATTATTAATATTATTTTTAAAAGTGATACTCATGTGAACCAAGTTCATGGGGTGAACCCTAATTCAATATGACCCGTATCAAGTTTGACCCGAATTTCACCCGTTTCGCGTCTTTATGAGATTTTTCACGTCTTGTGTTTTTCACCACGTTTTCCGCCAGGTCTTTCGCCGTCTTTCGCCATCTTTCTTCAGGTCTTTCGCTCGATCGACTCTTTCACACCGCCCTTTGCACGCTCATGTTGGGATTATACTGGAAAATATGCTTTTACTTTGTATAATCAGAATAACTGAATTTCGGACTTATTTACTGAAATAAATTGTTTATCACTGATGCTTTAAATATGATTGAATGTTACATATATTTCTTTGCATAACTTGTTCATTAAATAAGACGTGTTACATTGTAGTTAATTTAGTGATACCAAGATCACGTAAGATTAAATTAACGATTCCTTGTAACTAAAAAGTACACCATTCACGACCTAGATGGAAATGAACAATCCATCGTGAAAGGTTGTAGTGTAAGGCTCGATTGGTTTGTCTTGACCAAGAGATTACACCGTGCATGATGATGCATTGAAGAGGGACCTCACAGGAGGATAAATTCTTGAGCCCGAACTAGGAAGAATTAGACCTCGGTGGTTAGTTATTTCTTAATCTTCGCCCCTTAAATAGGATTGCGTGTGGTTAGTAACTATTGCTTTGACTTATTATGGGAAGAGAATCGGTGAGATTCAATACCCTATATCTTGGGCAATATTATTGGTCACATCGCGATTGCTAAGATTTAATACGGAGAATCGTGTGCAAGCACGCTTGTTCGATTTGCCCCCGGGAGAGGTTCATAAGTTTTATCATACCAAATCTTGCAAGTGGAACTAGTTTCCTGTATGAGTAATAATGTTGAACCGCTCATTTACCAATGATAAAAGATATTAATTAATGGAAAACTATTTCAAAGGGCTTGAATTAATTAATGGGCTAGATAATCTTAAACACGGAAATAATAAAAGCGGAGCCATATTAACTGTAATATGGGTTAAGATGGATAGTGCAATATTAATTATGTAGTGGGATTAATTAATATTTATGGGCTTGAATAATATTGTGGCTCAATATTGATAATTCAAGGTCCATTGGAAGGTCCAATCTTAATTCTCGTAAAGGCCCCCCGAGTAGCCCAAGATAAAGTCCAATAACTGAAAAAAGTGTTTAAAAATAAAATAAATTTGTTGCCTATTTTTCCTTGATTTTTTCGAAAATTATGGATAAAAGGGGAGCAAAATTTTCTTTGAATTTTGTTATGGAATGAAGATATGTATTCTTGGAATACAAGATTATCTCATTAAATTCAAGAAATCTCCCACTTGGTTATCCATATAGTCAATTTCGAAATTTTGAAATATAAAGGGCAAGAAAGATTTTCTTGATTTTCTTGAAAAGATATTATGGAAGATATGTATTTCTTGAAATACAAGTATATTTCATAAATTCAAGAAGATCCAAATCTTGGAATCTTGGAATCTTGGACCCTAATATTTCGAAAATTCCATATTATGATGAGGTGAGATTTTTGTGGAATATTTTAATTATGGAAAAAAGAATATAGGAGATATATTCAAGATTTCTTGGAGATCAAGAAAAGATTTTCCCACATTGTTTTTCCCCCTAAAAATTCGACCACCACCCATCTATAAATAGGGGATGATTCTTTCATTCCCAAGTGCAATTCCATGTGCTGGAAAAATTAGTAAATCCACAAAAGTGGTGCAACAAAGTTTATTTTTCCTCTTGTTAATTGTTCGCGAGTATCCTTCCACCGGATTGTCGAGCAAGGACTAGGGAATACTTTGGGAAGGACTTTTGGTGTGTTCTCATATACAAGACCATTGTCATTCCAAGAGGTAAGTTCACGTAAACTCGTAGTATTTCCGTATGCGTAGGATTTACGTGAATTGTTTATATGCATGATTTGTTGTTGAATTATTATTTGAATTAATATGGGTTAATTCATGCTAGTAATAATTGTTAGAATTAAATTTGTATTTAAATATTCATCCCGAATAGATCCGGGCAAATAATTCCCCAACAGCTCAATCATCTCATCTCTTTCGTGTCGCGCGCGCGTTTTGCGTGCTCAATTATCTCACTTGCGTCGCGCACTCACCAACCACACAATGAAGAACAATGAAGATGAAGGTGCAAGTGAAAATAGCACTGTGATCGAAGACTACACAACACAAAAACTCATTACACACTGTAATTGTGCATTCACTAGTGAGAGTGATAGTTTTTTTGCGTAATAGTAATACTTTTACTTCATAACAGTGATAGTTTATATAATCGTGAAACTTAATATGCATACAGTGACAGTGATAGTTTTACCAAGTAACAGTGATAATTTTTCTAAGCAACAGTGATAGTTTTTATGTATAACAATGATAGTTTATATGTGTCAGTGATACTTAGTATAACATGTGGTGATAGTGATAGTTTTTTTGAGTAGTAGTGATAGTTTTCCTGAGTAACAGTGATAGTTTTTATGTGTATTGGTGGTGAGAGTTTTTCTGAGTAATAGTGAGAGTTTTTATGAGTAACAATGATAGTTTTTCTAAGTAACAGTGATAGCTTTTCTAAATAATAGTGAGAGTTTTTCTGAGTAAACAATGATAGTTTTTATGTGTGTTGGTAATAGTTTTTATACATAGTAGTTATAGTTTATTTGAAGGTATATCACTAGTTATAATGAGAGTCGTATTGGTTTATTTGAATGCATATTATTGTTTATTGTAGTCTATATGTTTACATGTTATAACCAATCGTATTAATTTTTATTTACAGATGAAATACTAGATTTAATACAATTTGAATCCCTTGAAGAAGAACCCGAAGAAGAAGAAATTTATGATTGCACTTTGATGGATGGACAAAACATTGAACATATTGCTGGGATAGAAAATCAAGGTACAACAAAATAAATAAATTAATAGAATTTCAGTTTTTACAAACACGCATTAGTTGTATTCATGTAAGGTATTTGTTTTGTATACAGAAAATAATGTTGATCTTGATGATACAAGTGGTTCTCTATTTGGCATGACAAAATGAACTATTGAGGAGATGTATGAATTGTATTGCAAGCATGCTCGTGAAGTGGGATTTAGTGTGCGTAAAGGAACCAATCAATATTCTACTAGTGAACCTCATATAGTGTTAGGAAAACTCTACATGTGCTCTTCTGCTGGGGAAAGAGTAACTAAGGAAGACAGTTTAGAAAAGACAAAGAGCATTGGAATTACAAGAACAAAGTGCGCAATGATGAGAATCAAATTGAATGATGGTGGGGTTTATGAAGTAGTAAAGCACACTGAAACACATAATCATCTATTGACTAGAAGAGAATGGAACCATCTTCACCGTTCTGAAAGAAGGATTACTGATGGGAAGGCCAAAACTATAACAGAGATGTTAAGTTCAAGAATAAGAGCAACCGAGTCCTTTCATTATATGGCACATGTTTTTGGAGGAGAGGAGAACGTTGGACACACAAAGAAGGATCACTTGAATTTTGTGAATAGATGGAAAATGGACAATATTGAAGGAGGTGATGTTGAAAGAGTGCTTGACATGATACAAGATCAAAATGATAAGGAGGATGATTTTTTTTACAAGGTGAAAATGGACGATGATGAGAGGTTGTCTAAATTCTTTTGAAGAGATTCTATGATGAAACAAGACTATGAGTTATATGGAGATGTTATGGTTTTTGACACTACATATAGAACAAATAGGTATAACCTAATGTTGGGATATTTTAGTTTTGTTTAATTATGCCAAAACATTATCAACTTGTGAACAACAAGTTGAGGGGAAACTAAGAACAAGTTGAAAAACTCACGAAATCGTTGATCGAGATCGAGACGAGGTCATTTATTTGACACGCAGCGCTTTTACGATCGCGCTTTTATCAGAGCTGATCAGAAGTTATTCAGAAGACATGCGATTTTGATCATAAACATTCGTGAAATCGCATCGATGAACAAGAAAAAATCAGTTGAACAAATTCGATGAACAAAGGATTCGCAATCGATGATTTCAAGAATGATCGATGAATAGTGATTTAAATGACCAAATCTACGAGATCGAATAGATTCGGATCAAATCCAATCGAATGAACAAGAATCCCAAGAATAGTTTTTCAAAAGCAAAAGCGATCAATAAGAAGATAACAACATATATGGATGTGTCATAAAGGCTGCAAACAACAAAGGCAAAAAGGACAAAGAAAAGTGGAAGATTATTAGTATGGATTTGAATATTACTCTCCAACGGTAATATTCAAATCCACACTATAAATACATTTATCTTCAAAAGAAGACAATGGAGGTTCTGCAAAGTGAAATTAAAAGCCAAATATTCAAGTTTTACATGAATAAAAATACACACATATATTCAAAAGTGTTCTACCCTAGATCTAAGCACAAATGCTATATCCTAAGTTTTTTCCCAACCTTAGCATTGAGGCTAAACAAATGTAAGGAAAATCTCACCCTAGTTGGAAACCAAACAACCTTATACCCAAACCACTAGGTTAAGTTTGTAGGTTGAGTGTGAACTAAACATCTAGAATCCCGAAAGGGAGGGTTTTTCCCGAGGGTGATAAGTCCCGCTTGAGTGTGAACTCGGTAAACATCTAGCAATCCCGAAAGGGAGGGTAATCCCGTGAGGGTGATAAGTCCCGCTTTAAGTTGGTTAAGTTGGTGCCCCAAAGGGAAGAGTTGTTTTCCCAACCACTATAAATCTTGTGTGCCTTTATCTTTGCTTTATGTTATTTTTGCATTCGATAAAGCATAACACACACATGAGCTTAAAAGCAAAAAAAATTGAAATCACTTTTTATGCAACAATGCTTCCGCGACGCAAATGGGTTTTCAAAAACCATCAATTGCATTCCGGGTTGTTCAAAAGGTCATTTGTTTTTCAATGTGGATTTGAAATTGGTATCGAGCAGAGTTCAAACGTTCACAACTTTTCAAAGTGACCACCGAACTAAATTTTTAAATCAAAAAATCTCTTAGTTGCATATATTTTAAAGTTTTGCATCATTATCAAAAGGGGAAATTGTTGGGATATTTTTTGTTTAATTATGCAAAACATTATCAACTTGTTTCTTGGAAACTAATTTAATGAAGTTGAGGAGAACAATGATATCAACTTTGAATTTGAAAATAATAGTTTACAAGGTTGTTTTTGAAAAAAAAAATGGTATTCCTTTTGAAAAAAATCATCACATCTTTTCATTGGAATGAATACGCTTTTTTGAGATGAAAAGTAAAATCGTCAGGAAATCAAAAAAAAATGAAATTTTTTTTGAAAAAATAGTGATTTTCAAGCTTGTTTCTTTTTGATTTTATTTATTTGCATTCAACAAAAGAGTTTAAGAAGATAACAACATATATGGATGTGTCATAAAAGCCGCAAAACAACAAAGGCAAAAGGACAAAAAAAGTTGGAAGATTATTAAGATGGATTTGAATATTACTCTCCAACAGTAATATTCAAATCCACACTATAAATACATTGCACTATCTTCAAAAGAAACAATGGAGGTTCCGCAAAGTGAAATTAAAAGCCAAATATTCAAACAACTCCATTCAAGAACACAGAGCAAGAAATACACACATATATTCAAAAGTGTTCTACCCCTTAATCTAAGCACAAATGCTATATCCTAAGCTTAGAGAGATTTTCCCCACCTTAGATTGAGGCTAAACAAATGTGGGAAAATCTCACCCTAGTTGAAACCAAACAACCTTATACCCAAAACCAGCTTGGTAGGTTAAGTTTGTAGGTTGAGTGAACTTCAAAACATCTAAAGAATCCCGAAAAGGGAGGGTCGGCAATCCCGAGGGTGATAAGTCCCGTTTGAGTGTGAACTCCAGAACATCTAAATCCCGAAAGGGAGGGTCGGAATCCCGGAGGGTGATAAGTCCCGGTTGGTTAAGTTGGTTAAGTTGGTGCCCCATGAAGGAAGATGGATGTAACCTGTCCCAACCACTATAAATCTTGTACAATATGCATTCGTTTATAAAGCATAACACACACATTTAAAAGCAAAAAAAATTGAAATCACTCTGCCCTCACCCTTTTTTATATATGCACCGAATCGAAACGTTTTTTCCGCGAAAAATGGGTTTTCAAAAACGGGACCATCACCTAATATGCTTCGCTTGGAGTGAACAACCATTGAAAAAACGATGTTTGGTGTGCATTTTATTTCTCGATGAGAAGACATAAACATTTGAGTGGTTATTCAATGTGTTCAACAAATCAATGAGAGGAAATGTCCTGCGTGATTTTGTTCTTGACCAAGACTAGGATCTCAAATACAATATAGAAGGTAAAATTATGTGTAGAAGTGATAGTTTTTAATCTTTTAATAGTTTTTAGCTATCAAACAGTTGAGTGTTTTTTTTTCTTTACACTGATAGTTTGTAACAGTGAGAGCTTTACTGAATGAAAGTGAGACTTTTTCTGAATAAAAGTGAGAGTTTTTCCGAGTAATTTAATTTGAATAAGAGTGATAGTTTTACTGAATAAAAGTGAGAGTTTTTCTGAATAACAGTAAGTTTTTATGAATAAAAAAGTGAGTTTTTTTTAATAACAGTGAGAGTTTATTTGAATTACAATGGTAGTTGTTACTCTTGTAGTTAACATGCCCACTTTTAAAAAAAAAAGGTATTCCCAACAACAAGGCACAGGCTTTGCCTTTGGCATCTTCAACAAAACTCGATAAATTTTTTTGGAGAAATGAAGTGTGATGATTCATTTAAATTTGCATTCAACAAGTGTTTGCCAGGGTGAAACGATGAAAATGAATTTGAAGAGTGCTGGAGAACAATGATATCAAGCTACAATTTGGAAAATAACGCTTGGTTTACAAGGTTGTACAAGTTGAAAGAAAAATGGTGTACTGCTTTGAGCAAAAACATCTTTTCTGCTGGAATACGTTCTTCCCAAAGGAGTGAGAGTACAAATCATGCAATTGGATTCAAGTGCCAAGAAAAACACAAGCTTGTCTGAATTTTATGAACACCACTTCATGATGACTGTAAGAGATTGGAGGAGCACATAAAAGTTGGATGAATTCAATTCTACGAGGTCTTGTCCCGCATCTTCTTATGAAATGATTGGAATGATCAAACATGCTTCAGAGGTATATACACTTGAACTCTTTAAACACTTTGAGATTGAGTTTGGGAAGTGTATTGCACATACTCATATAGTTCTTGGGAACCTAGATAACACGATAGTCTATAATGTTAAATCTAGTAAGGGTGATCGTAACAATCAAGTGATTTTTGATGAAAATATGAACCTCATCACATACAATTGCAAAAGGTTTGAGAAATTCGGAATACTATGTTCTCATAGCTTACGGATCCTTCACATCAATTCTGTACAAAGGATACCGGATGCTTACATACTGAAAAGGTGGACAAAATTTATGAAAATAGATATGCTTAACAAGTTAACATTTGCAAGCAACACAAAAGAAGATGGGGAATGGATACAATGGAGACAAGAAAAAATAAGAAATTATTGCAATTTAGTATTGCAATGTGAGAGAAAGGAAGCAAGAAACATTATTGATGAAGGCTTCAACAGAGATTTAACAGCTATCAATGAATTGACCTCAGAAGAAAGATATTGGTTGATTCTGAATCATCAAGAACCGTTTTGGATCCTGCACGCGCAAATACAAAAGGATTAAAGGACACTTTGAGAAAAACAAGAAGAAGAAGACAAAATGTTGGAAAATTTATTAAGTTTTGATAAAAATTCCAAAACAGTTGTAATAGGACCAGTCAGAAACTTTTAGCTGACTGATGTTTCATATTGAGAACTAGGTTTACCAGTTGTTAATTGATGTATAGAACAACTGATGTATGAATTAGACTAGACCACACATTGAGGGGGAACTCAATGTGTATAGCTCTTAGTCTTAAAGATCAGTTATGAAGATATACTATGAAGATCAGAAGAGAAGATCTGAAGATATCAAGACTGAAGACAGATAGAGTACATCAGATGAAGTAAGTAAGTTGAGCTAAGGCAACTTACAACCAAAGACTTCAAATAGGGCAGATCAGTTCATTTGATCGGTTCAGTTCCAAGAAGTGTTATGAAAGTTCACTATACCTTCAGAAAGGTCGATCAGACAACAAGCATAAAACCTATCAAGACCAGATTGAATGGTACTTGCTAGCCTATGAGAGATCGACACGACTGTACGAAACTGATAGGACTCAGGGTTGGAGGCTCAATGTTCAACAGCTAGAAAGGACAAAGTTGCATGCTTTCGGCCATACCGCCTCTGAGAATAATCATATCAACCCTGCAAACCTACCTGAAAATAGACCGAAGTTCGAATTGCTCTCCAACGGCTAATTCGAAACTGGGCCTATAAATATGGGATCAAACCTTCAGAGTAAGGCTACGGAAATTATCTACAAGCAAAAGCTCTCAAGATTTCCTCACGAAGAACATAATCACAAGAGTTATTAATCTTAAGTGTTCATCCCTTAGTTCTTAGCAGAATACTTATCCTCTAGCTCTTGGCTACTTAGAAGATAGGATAGTATTCCAGTTGGAACAAAAACAATTCTTACCCAACACTGTTAGGTTAAGTTTGTTATAGCAAGATTTCTATCTAGGGTTTCTAAATTAGATTTCTGGGATTGGTTGAGTGTGAACTCGTTAAATATCTGTTGGTTGTATTGTGTTGGACTAACACATTAAACTAAGTCTAGTTGGTTAAGTTGGTGCCCCTACTGATAGAGAAGAGTGGACGTAGGACAAGTTGTCCGAACCACTATAAATTTGTGTGCCTTTAATCTGCTTTACACATACTTGCACACTACTCTTGTTATCTGCATGCATATTCTGTACCAGGATTAGACTAGCATCAAGCTACTGATCTGATCAGATTAACACTTTAGTTATCTGATTCAAACCAGATTGGTCAGAATCTTTAGTTGAGTAAAACTGGTTTTCACACGGGTTAACTAATCTTCCGCACCATCAGTTAAACTAATAGACGCCAAACTGATCTGCCTATCAGATCAGTAAGTCGAATATCAGTCCAAACTGATCCACTTCGCACTCTGATTAGATAAACGTGCAAATCACATCTGATCCACGAAAAGTTTTTG
The DNA here is from genome assembly GCA_037126765.1 of Stenogyne calaminthoides. Classification (NCBI taxonomy): domain Eukaryota; kingdom Viridiplantae; phylum Streptophyta; class Magnoliopsida; order Lamiales; family Lamiaceae; genus Stenogyne; species Stenogyne calaminthoides. The sequence goes on from JBBCBC010000029.1 coordinate 10,741,411, forward strand.
AAGTCTATTCACCCCTCCCCTCTAAACTTCAACCCTCACTGAAACCCGTTCGGGACCTACACAAAAAGAGTATCGACTTCAGCATTACCGAAGGAATTTGGATCTAAAACTCCAAATCCTCCTTTATTTTAGATTCTATAGATTTGTACTTCATTAGTTTTGAAATCTAGACTCTCTATTCTCATCCGTATCTCTATTATGGACCATCTATACTTTATGTTCTTTAATTTTATTTTTTGACTGTTATTGCCATCGTTGCACTTTCTTTTATTGTCATGTTTTTCTTCAAATTATACAACTACACATGAAAACTATATATATCCTTCAAAAAACTATCACTTTTGTTCACAATCACTCTCACCTTTACTAAGTAAAACTCTCACTGTTATTCAGTAAAACTATCACTTTTACTCAGAAAAACATTCACTGTTACTAAGTAAAACTATCACTTTTGTTCACAAAAACTCTCACTGTTACTAAGTAAGACTCTCACTGTTATTTAGTACAACTCTCACTGTTATTTAGTAAAACTCTCACTGCTACTAATTAAAACTTTCACTGTTAAGTAAAACAATTATCATTGTTACTAAGTAAAACTATCACTCTTACTCACAAAAACTCTCACTTTTACTAAGTAAAACTCTCACTGTTATTCATTATAACTCTCACTGTTATTTAGTAAAACTCTCAGTTTTATGCAAAACAATTATATTGTTACTAAGTAAAACTCTCACTGTTATTTAATACAACTCTCACTGTTATTCAAAGAAACTCCCACTGTTACTAATTAAAACTCTCACTGTTAAGCCAAACAATTATCACTTTACTAAGTAAAACTATCACTTTTGCTCACAAAAACTCTCACTTTTACTAAGTAAAACTCTCACTGTTATTTAATAAAACTCTCACTTTTATGCAAAACAATTATCATTGTTACTAAGTAAAACTCTCACTGTTATTCAAAGAAACTCTCACTGTTAAGCCAAACAATTATTATTGTTACCAAGTAAATGTTGGGGAATGAGTTGCACAGATCTATTCGGGGTGAATATTTAAATACAAATTTAATTCATTAATTATTACTAGCATGAATTAATCCTATATTAATTCAAATAATAATTGCAACAACATATCATGCATATAAAAAGCCACGTAAAACCTACGCATGCGGAATCTACGGGTTTACGTGAACGTACCTCTCGGGATGGCAGTGACTTCGGTCGGACGGACTAACCAAAAGGACTTCCCAAGTATTCCCTTAGCCCTTGCTCAACTATCCGGTGGAAGGATACTCGTCGAACAATTAACAAAAGGAAAAATAAACTTTGTTGCACCACTTATGTGGATTTGCTAATATTTCCAGCACATGGAATTGTACTTGGGAATGAACTAATCATCCCCTATTTATAAGAGGGAGGTTGGTCGAAATTTTAGTGATATTTCAATGTGGGAAAAGACTTTTCTTGGTCACCAAGAAATCTTGAATATATCCCTTATATTCTTTTTCCCATAATTAAAATATTCCACAAAAATCCCACCTCCTCTATAATATGGTGATTTTTGAAAAATACAGTGTGCAAGAATCCAAGATTTGGATCTTCTTGAATTTATGAGATATTCTTGTATTTCAAGAAATACATATCTTCCATAATATCTTTTCAAGAAAATCAAGAAAATCTTTCTTGCCCTCTATTTTCAAAAATTTCGAAATATCACTATGAATAACCAAGTGGGAGATTTCTTGAATTTAATGAGATAATCTTGTATTCCAAGAATACATATCTTCATTCCATAACAAAATTCAAAGAAAATCTTTCTCCCTCTTTTATCCATAATTTTCGAAAATTTAGAGGAAATATAAGCAACAATATTTATTTTATTTTAATCACTTTTTCAGTTATTGGACTATATGTTGGGCTACTCAGGGGGCCTTTAGGAGAATTAAGATTGAACCTTCTAATGGATCTTGAATATCTAATATTGAGCCACAATATAATTCAAGCCCATAAATATTAATTAATCCCACTACATAATTAATATTGCACTATCCATCTTAACCCATATTACAAATAATATGGCTCCCTTATCATTATTTACCGTGTTTAAGATTATCTAGCCCATTAATTAATTCAAGACACCAAATAGCTTTCCGTTAATTAATATCTTTTGTCCTGGTCGAGGAAACGGTTCAACATTATTATCCATACCTAAAACTAATTCCACTTGCAAGATTTGGTATGATAAAACTTATGAACCTCCCAAGGGCAAATCAAAGCAAGCGAAGCTTGCACACGATTCTTCGTATTAAATCTTAGCAATCACATGTGACCAATAATATTGCCCAAGATAAAAGGTATTGAATCTCTCTCCCGATTCGCTACCCATGATAAGTCAAAGCAATAGTTACCAATCCCACGTGATCCTATTTAAGGGAAGAAGGTTAAGAAATAACGAACCACCGAGGTCTAATTCTTCCTTGTTCACCAAGAATTTATCCTCCTCAGAGGTCCTATTCAACAAGATCGATCATGCACTAGTGTAATCTCTTGGTCAAGACAAACCAATCTCGAGCCTTACACCTCAACCTTTTTCGCGATGGTTGTTCATTTCCATCTAGGTCGTGAATGGCGACTTTTAGTTACAAGGGACTGCAATTTAATCTTCCGTGATCCGCATCACTAAATTAACTACAATGTAACACGCATTTAATTATTGAAATGCTATGCAAGAAATATATATAACATTCAATCATATTTAAAGCATCGATGATAAACAATTTATTTCAAAAAATAAGTCTGAAAATTCATTTCGATTATACAAAGTAAAGCATACTTTTCAAAGATAATCCCAACAATCTCCCACTTATACTCAAAGTCCGCTTTTAAGTATACTACAACACGCCTCGAGTAGTCCGTGACATCTAATGTCACCTACACGAACCTAATAATTTCTCCCACTTATACTCAAAGCAGATTAGCAACGGTTTTGACACTCATTCATTCCACATGTCTCTCGAATGTATTCGAGGCGCACTTTTGTGAATGGATCTCGCTAGGGTTGTCCTCGACGCTATCTTTGCCACATCTATATCTCTCTTAACGATGACTCAGATAAGATGGTATTTTTTCACCGTGTTTGCTTTGCTTTGTGGGCTCTTGGTTCCTTGAATTTGCAAATCGCCCGGACATTGTCACAATAAATGCTGATTCTCGCCGGGCAAATTCTAACCACATCTAAGTCCAAAAATTGAGCCAAAACCGCTTTTTTCACGCCTCGCTTAGCAGCTACATATTCGGCTTCCATGGTAGAATCATGATGCATTTCGCTGACGCTTCCATGTCACGGCCTCCCCCATGCAAAACACACTACCGGGAGGTAGATTTTCCGAGTCTATGTCCGATTGAAATCCGAACCCGTAACACGATGGGATTGGACTTCGATCGATAAACCAACATTCTATCCCGAGTTCTTTTCGAGATATTCCGTAATGTTTTTAATCGCCGCCCAATGCTCTTTCCCGGGTTACTTTGATATCTTGCCACCATGTCTACGGCAAAAAGCGAGATATCCGGCCTCGCATACGACATTGCATACATAAGACTTCCGACAAATTGAGCATAAGGAATGCATTTCATGTCATCTATCTCCTTTTCGCCTTAGGGACATTTTTCGATAGATGGATTCCATGCCCGAAAGGTACGAATCCTTTCGAATCTTGCATAATGAAACGTTTCAAGACAAAGTGTCTATGTATGAAGCTTGCGATAAGCCTAACATCATTTTCTTGCGATCTCGAGTGATCTTGATCCCAAGGACGTGCCTGGCTTCCCCTAAGTCCTTCATATCAAACTATTTTGAAAGCCATGCCCTTACGCCCGATAACACCTTCACATCGTTCCCGATGATCGTAATGTCGCCTACGATAGTACTAAAAAATACCAATGCGCTTCCGACACGCTTTTTATACACACAACTTTCAAACTCATTTTGATCAAACCCATAAGACTTTATAACATGATCAAAACATTGGTTCCAAGCTCGATGCCTGTTTGAGTCCGTAAATGGACTTCTTTGAGCTTACAAACAAGATGTTCTTGGCTGTTTCAATGAAACCTTGGGGTTGTTGCATATAGATCTCTTCGCCAAGACTTCCAAGGAAAGAAAGCCGCCTTGACATCCATTTGCCAAATTTCAAAAGTCGAAATCTTAATTGATAAGAGAATACGGATGGACTTAAGATGGCCATTGTGCGAAAAAGTTTCCTCATAATCGATCCCTTCTTTCAGTATAACCTTTCGCCACTAGTCTTTGCTTTTGAAGGTTTCAACCTTCCCGTCCGGGTCCTCTTTTCCTCTTATATACCCACTTGCATCCAATGGGTTTGACCCCGATTAAGTGGTTCGACTAGCTCCCTACACTCTATTATGAAACATAGAACTCATTTCGCTTTCATTGCTTTGCTTGCCAAGAATCAATCCTTATCTTGGAGTGCCTCGTCATATGTCCATGGGTCCGATTCGTCTTGTCCGGAATCAAGTCCGAGGACTCTCCTATTCCCATGAATCTCTTGGTCGTTTAACAACCCTCCCACTACACGCGAGGTTCCTGCCAGAAAACGTGACGTTTGGTATATCATCTAAGCATGGTTGGCAAATGAGGTTTGCCTCTAAGCTCATTTAAGGTAATCTCACGGGTTTTCTTTGGTTCATATAGTCTTTCTTCCAAAATCTAAAGTGGGTGCTTATGACCACCTTTTTGATCTTCGTGACCATAGAACATACACCCTTTTTTGTTCCTGGGTATCCTACAAACAACCTTAATTACGACGAGGATCCAATTTACCGGCTTTTTATCCAACACGTAGGGCTTCACCCCCAAATCTTCATGTGTCTCATACTAGGCTTGCTGCTTTCGTCCACAATTCTTTGGGAGTTTTGGGAACCGATTTGATGGCACCAAGTTCGAATGTAGCCGCTATTTCCAAGGCATGACCCCGAATCGACTTGGGAAGATCTGCGATAACTCATCATTGATCTAACCATTTCCAAAAAGAGTTCTGTTTCTTCGCTCGCAACCCCGCTTTTGTTGAGGGGTACCGGTGCAGGTGCAAAGCTGAGTCGATACAATCCCTTCATCGATAAGTAGTTCAAAAACTCATCGCCGAGGTATTCGCCTCCATGATCGATCGTAGAGACTTGATACGTTTTTCCCTATGATTCTCTGCTTGAGCCTTAAATTCTTTGAATTTCTCAAAGGTCTCGGATTTATGCTTCATAAGGAAAATATAACCGCATTCTTGAGTAATCATCAATGAAAGTGACGAAATACTCATAACCTCCTCTTGCTTTGGTTGACATTGACCACATACATCCGTGTGAAATCGATCTCTAACACTTCTTTGCCCTATTCCCTTGGCTCCAAATGCCCTCTTGGTCATTTTTTACCCTCCAAACATGATTCGCAGTTGAACAGTTCAACTTGGAGAAGTTCTAGTGAACCGCCTTTCACCAACCTTTTGGATCCTCTTTGATTTATATGACCCAATCTTAGATGCCAAAGAAGTGTCTCGCTCACGCCCCGATGAACGTTTTTCTTTTCTAGAAATAGTTGATGTGTTATAGGATGCATTTCTTGAGTGGTGTGCACTTAATTGTATAGAGATTATTCGCCAACGTTCCATGATGTATAAATTTATCATAAAGATAAATGGTAACAACTTTATTAAAAGTAACCGAATATCCATCATGAAAAAAGTTTAGAAACCGAAATTAAATTCTTTCTAAAACTTGGAACGCATGTAACATCTCTTAAAATTAAAACTCGCCTTCAAAAGACAGTGCACTTCTCCCATCGCTTCACCGCCACTCTCGTAGTATCGCCCAAAGGTGATGATGATCTCACTTCCACTTAGTTGTCGGGTCCTTTTTGAACCCCTCGTAACGTGAAACAAACATGATCAAGGGATCCTCAGATCCACCACCCATAAATGGGAGGCATACGCCGCTAAACAAGTTTCAACAACTAGTGAGTGAGGATTACCTTTCTTTCCTTTCCTTTTTAGGATTGGAACAGTCGACCTCCAATGTCCTTTCTCCCCAAATAAAACATATTCCTTTTGGCTCTTTCTTGACAACCAACCAAATTAACCGCCTTTTTTCTCACTTTTCTTAATGATGAGCTTGCTTTGGTTCTCGACCACTTTCCTTTTCTTGAGACTTGCCTTCCAATCGCCTAGCTCTCGAGAAAAGGCTTTTGGTCACCAATGCTTCGGGCTTCTTTCCTAAATGCTTCTCCACTTTCTCCAAGGCTTCTTGAAGATCATCCATGGTAAACATGTGATCACTCATCACAAAACCACAAAGAAAATTCATCAAGCTCCTCGCGGAGTAAGCAAAAATGAAATTGATTTGGGCCTCATCACAATACTTAGTTCCGAGATAAGCCAGTTTAAAATGGTTTTTGACTCGAGAACATGCTCCTTTACAGTGTCCCTCAACCATTTTCAAATTTTCAAATTTTAATGTCCGCTGCTTTTAAACCGACGATCATGCGGTCTTTTGTTGAAAAACATTTCTTCAAGACTTTGATAATTTCCGCAAATGACTCAACACCTTCATGAACGTGTTTCAAATCATCGACAAAGGAAGTCAAGATTACACGCTTTCACGGGTTCATTGGCTCGCCCCCAAATATTATACTCATGTCTTGCCGCATCGCTTGATTCATCAAGAGGCTTACGGGCTTGGGTACATCAAGAATCCAATAATGTTTTTTGTGCGGTAGGACATGCATCATATTTCGCTTCCAAACATTATAGTTTTCTCCGGATAATTGGTGTTCTTTTGAGTGTATATAACAAAGGATTAAAAGGTTGCCACATGATGAACTGAAATAAACAATAATATGCATAAGCACAAAATTATCACAAGGTTTGATCACATGCATCATATTAAAATCTCAAAAAAATATGAACATGCATCGATCTCAAAAACAGCTTTAAATAAGCCACGCGGGGGTGGGTCATTATTTAAACACATTCAAGCGAAAATAAACAAGAACAAGCATAAAACCTTTAATATCCAGATTAATAGTTGGCTCCCCTTGACCAATATAAAATTGACAGGGACTTCGGGAAGTATATGCATATCAATTTTATACCTAAGTAATAACCATGATTAAATACAGATTACTATTTCGCTTTGATCGAGCCTCGTTGGGAGGGTCATCGCCGCCATTAGTAATAACCCACAATCATCCGCTTGGAATTCATTCATGTGAAACCTATCTTTTGATCATTCCCGGGGGGAATTTCTCCAAAAGAATTAACAAATAAATAAATCATGGAGGTCAAAATTAATTCAATTTTATTATCCTAATAAAATTGTCAATTAATTATTTAAACATACTTAGTAATTTTTTTGTAGCTTGAGATTTTTCAATTTGGCAACCCTCATGCAAACACATTTAAACAAATTAAATAAAGCATAAGATAAAGACAAATAAATCAAGCAAAAAAGAAAAAATAAACATATTGGGCACAAATTATCCAATTGTCATGGTTTGATTTTTCTTGGCTTGATCTTGAAGAAACACGCCTCAATTTCTCCCACTGCTCGTTAAATCGAAAAAATACTTGCCTCGAATCGCCACGCCACAGCCTCGCGCACGGGATGCACGCCGCATCCGCCCGCCGCTTGGTTTAGAAGATCGGCGAGCCTCGGCACCGACCGGCCGGGTCACAGGGCCGCCAAAGGCCTCGACACGCCTTTGGCAGGCCACTTGAGGTGTCGGGCAGATCTCGGCAGACGACGCATCGCACAGAGCTCCACCTCCGCCCTCCCCGCGCTCTGGCCAGCCTCAAGGCTGCCAAGATCCGCCCGTCCGCTTCCCGCCTGAGCGCGCACCGCCCGTCGTCGGCGTTTTCATCTCCAAAATGCCCAATATGCCCAGCGTGCGCCACGCCTTTTCGATTTCGCCTTTAATTTTTCGTCTCTTTGTTCCCCGATCCGGTTAAATTTATTTACAAAAATAAATAAACCTAGATCTAGACTAGTCTATTACATTGATCAAATCAAACAAATCCTAGTCTACTCGTGGATTTTCTCACGAGGCAAAACAACCAATCGAATCAATTAAAAAAAAATAGTTATATGCATGGAAAATAAAACATTAAAATCCATGACAATTGGATACCGCAAAATGTATCTAACAGATTCTACTATCCAATTTCAAATTTAATGTCCACAATTAAATTACAATTTAAAAAATTCAGAGTCCAAACAAAGGGCTCGATACCGCTTGTTGGGGAACGAGTTGCCGCATGATCTATTCTAGGTGAATATTAAAATACAAATTTAATTCATTAATTATTACTAGCATGAATTAATCCTATATTAATTCAAATAATAATTGCAACAACGATCATGCATATAAAAAGCCACGTAAAACCCACGACGCGAATCTACGAAGTTTACGGAACGCACCTCTGGACGGCAAAGGACTTCCGGATTTGACTAACCAAAAGGACTTCCCAAGTATTCCCTTAGCCCTTGCTCAACTATCCGTGGAAGGACACTCATCCGAATTAACAAAAGGAAAAATAAACTTTGTTGCACCACTTATGTGGATTTGCTAATATTTCCAGTACATGGAATTGTACTTGGGAATGAACTAATCATCCCCTATTTATAAGAGGGAGGTTGGTCGAAATTTTAGTGATATTTCAATGTGGGAAAAGACTTTTCTTGGTCACCAAGAAATCTTGAATATATCCCTTTATATTCTTTTTTTTCCCATAATTAAAATATTCCACAAAAATCCCACCTCCTCTATAATATGGTGATTTTCAAAAATACAATTATGCAAGAATCCAAGATTTGGATCTTCTTGAATTTATGAGATATTCTTGTATTTCAAGAAATACATATCTTCCATAATATCTTTTCAAGAAAATCAAGAAAATCTTTCTTGCCCTCTATTTTCAAAAATTTCGAAATATCACTATGAATAACCAAGTGGGAGATTTCTTGAATTTAATGAGATAATCTTGTATTCCAAGAATACATATCTTCATTCCATAACAAAATTCAAAGAAAATCTTTCTCCCTCTTTTTATCCATAATTTTCAAAAATTTAGAGGAAATATAAGCAACAATATTTATTTTATTTTAATCACTTTTTTTCTTATTGGACTATATGTTGGGCTACTCTCGAGGGGCCTTTAGGAGAATTAAGATTGGACTTCTAATGGATCTTGAATATCTAATATTGAGCCACAATATAATTCAAGCCCATAAATATTAATTAATCCCACTACATAATTAATATTGACTATCCATCTTAACCCATATTACAAACAATATGGCTCCCTTGTCATTATTTCCCGTGTTTAAGATTATCTAGCCCATTAATTAATTCAAGCCACTTAAATAGCTTTCCGTTAATTAATATCTTTTGTCCTTGGTCGAGGAAATCGATTCAACATTATTATCCATACCTAAACTAATTCCACTTGCAAGATTTGGTATGATAAAACTTATGAACCTCCCAAGGGGCAAATCAAGCAAGCGTGCTTGCACACGATTCTTCGTATTAAATCTTAGCAATCACATGTGACAATAATATTGCCCAAGATAAAAGGTATTGAATCTCTCTCTGATTCGCTACCCATGATAAGTCAAAGCAATAGTTACCAATCCCACGTGATCCTATTTAAGGGACGAAGGTTAAGAAATAACGAACCAATCGAGGTCTAATTCTTCCTTGTTCGGGCCAAGAATTTATCCTCCTCAGAGGTCCTATTCAAATCGATCACCATGCACTAGTGTAATCTCTTGGTCAAGACAAACCAATCTGAGCCTTTACACCTCAACCTTTTATGATGGTTGTTCATTTCCATCTAGGTCGTGAATGGCATACTTTTAGTTACAAGGGGATCGTTAATTTAATCTTCGTGATCCGTATCACTAAATTAACTACAATGAACACGCATTTAATTATTGAACAGCTTATGCAAAGAATATATATAACATTCAATCATATTTAAAGCATCAGTGATAAACAATTTATTTCAGTAAATAAGTCTGAAAATTCAGTTTCGATTATACAAAGTAAAAGCATACTTTTCAGTATAATCCCAATAGTAAAACCATCACTTTTTTCACAAAAACTCTCACTTTTACTAAGTAAAACTTTCACTGTTATTCATTATAACTTTCACTGTTATTTAGTAAAAAAACTGCATCATCAAGTATTAAGTAAAATTCTCACTGTTATGCAAAACTATTATCACTTTTAAAACAAAAATCCAACCTAATCAACAGTTTCAATTAATCAACCACCAGCAAAAAGCTACAAAAACTACTAAATATATCATTGTTAAACTACAATTGTTAAATTTCATATGGACAAAAACTTCACTTGTTAAACTGCATAACCATTATCGTCTAATATGGACAAAAAATAGCAAAAACAATCATTGTTAGGCCGTTGTTTCCAAGGCATAACCCCAGAACGACTTGGGAAGATCCTCATAACACATAATTGATCTAACCATTTCTAAAAGAGTTCTGTTTCTTCACTCTGCAACCCCGTTTTGTTGAGGGGTTCCGGGTGCAGTTAGCTGGGATGAAATCCCTTCATCTGACAAGTAGTTCAATAACTCATCGCTGAGGTACTCGCCTCCACGATTGGATCGTAGAGACTTGATACATTTTTTCCTATGATTCTCTGCTTGAGCCTTAAATTCTTTGAATTTCTCAAAGGTCTCAGATTTATGCTTCATAAGGAAAATATAACCGTACCTTGAGTAGTCATCAATAAAAGTGACGAAATACTCATAACCTCCTCTTGCTTTGGTTGAAATTGGACCACATACATCTGTGTGAACGATTTTTAACACTTCTTTGGCTCTATTCCCCATGGCTCCGAACGCCCTCTTGGTCATTTTACCCTCCAAACATGATTCGCAGGTTGGAATTGGTTCAACTTGGAGAGACTCCAGTGAACCGTCTTTCACCAACCTTTGGATCCTCTTTGGATTAATATGTCCCAATCTTAGATGCCATAGAAGTGTTTCGTTCACGTCTGATGAACGTTTTCTTTTATCGGAAATAGTTGATGTGTTATAGGATGCATTTCGTGAGTGGTGTGCACAGTTAATTGTATAGAGATTACTTGAAAACGTTCCATGACAGATAAATTTATCATAAAGAGAAATGGTAACAACTTTATCAAAAGTAACCGAATATCCATCAAGGTAAAGTTTAGAAACCAAAATCAAATTCTTTCTAAAATTCGAACATAAAGAACATCTCTTAAAATTAAAACTCGTCTTCAAAAGACAGGTGCACTTCTCCCATCGCTTTCATTTACCACTCTCGTAGAAGATCGCCCAAACAGATGAGGATCTCACTCCCCCACTAAGTTGCCGGGTCGCTTGAACCCCTCAGAAAAGTGAAACAAATATGATCAATGATCCCAGATCCACCACCCATAAATGGGAGGCATACGCCGCTAAGCAAGTTTCAACAACTAGTTCGTGAGAATTACCTTTCTTTCCATTCCTTTTGGGATTGAACAGTCAAGTGTCCTACTCCGCCGCTTTCAAAAACTTTCCTCATGCTTGATTCCATGCTCTTATTTGATGTTGATACTACTTGGTTTAACTTTTTCTTCTTTTCATCATCCTTATCACCACTTGACCTGGGATGAAAAGAAGATTTATGTTTTCCCAAGTTCTTTTCCTCAAGCTCCCTCTCCCTTTCAACCAAAGTGAGAGCATTTACAAGATCATCCATCCAGAAAAATCTAGATCTTTCAATAGATACTCAAGATAGTGGTGATTATAGCTCTTTAGTAAGGATTGGAGAATGAAATCAATCTTAGTCTTGAAATCATAAGAACGTCTTTGCATCATTATCGTCCTTTTTCCATTTTTTAATTCAAAGAATTTCTTGCTTCACACTTTGATTGCCATATGGGTCTGATGTGCGAACATCGCTTTGAGATTCGTAAGATGTCCGCAATGACTCATATATCCTTGGTTAAGGCGTTTCAACGATCGGCAATGTGCTGAAATTGTATCCTTCATCAATTCATTTGCCACTCCCATTCACCATATAACATCTCGTCCCCATATTCCGGCGTCCTTAGTTAGTTTTTTTCGGTTTTGGTGTATCAAGTACCCATTTGGAAGGTGATGCTGCTAGGGCGGGTTTTAGTTTGTATATCCAATCAAAATAGTTTTCACCAAGAAGCAAATTGTCTTTAAGTATATTGAACAAAGGATTAAAAGGTTGCGACATGATGAACTCAAAATAAATAATAATATGCATAAGCACAAATATATCATAAAATTCGATCACATGTTTCATATTAAAATCTCAAAAAATATAAACATGCATCAACCAACATCTCAAAAACAGTTTTAAATAAGCCACGGGGTGGGTCATTATTTAAACACATTCAAGCAGTTACAAACAAGAACGATTATAAACCTTTAATATCCAGATTAATAGTTGGCTCTCACTTGACCAATATAAAATTGACAGGACTTCGGGAAGTATATGCATATCAATTTTATACCTAAGTAATAACCATGATTAAATACGTAATTATTATTTCGCTTTGATCGAGACTCGTGGGAGGGTCATCTTCGCCACTAGTAATAATCCACAATCATCCACTTGGAATTTATTCATGTGAAAGCTATCTTTTGACCGTCCGTGGGGGGAATTTCTCCAAAAAGAATTCACAAATAAATAAATCATGGAGGTCAAAATTAATTCAATTTTATTATCCTAATAAAATTGTCAATTAATTGTTTAAGATACTTAGTAATTTTTTAAAAGTGAGATTTTTCAAAAAAATTTTCTCATGCATCGCAGATTTAAACACAATTTAAATAAGCATAAAATAATGCATAAACATCAAGACCAAAAATTAAAACATATTGGACACATTTATCCAATTGTCATGGTTAATTTTTCTCTATGTCTTGATCTTGCGAAATCGTCTTTATAACCTTCATCGTTAGGTCTAAAAAGCTCCCCATTGACCGTCTTAAAAAATACCTTGTCCAAGCCACGCCATCGACCAGCTCACGGGTCGGAGTGCCCAGCAAAAACCCTGCCGTGTCGACGTCCGTTCAAATTTCGCCCGCATCGCGTCTCGCCGAAATCCCCGCGTCGCCTCATTCGCCCGAGGCCGATCCCACACGCCGGCCTCCGCCCTCGCCCACGCCGTGCCGTTTGCCAATGTCCCGTGTTGCGTGCGTGCCTCCCTTGGCACATTTCGCACGATGCCTTCGCCCGGTTTCCGGATCCCATCTTTTAATTCTTCGTCTCTGCCTCCGTTTCCGATCCGGTTACAATTTATTTACAAAAAATAAATAAACCTAGATCTAGACTAGTCTATTACATTGATCAAATCAAACAAATTCTAATCTACTTGTGGATTTTCTCACGAGGCAAAATGAATTCGAACGAATCGAATTAAAAAAAACCACAATTTATATGCATGCATAAATAAACACATTAAATTCCATGACAATTGGATACCTGCAAAAAAGATGTAGCAATTCTACTATCCAATTTCAAATTTAATGAAAATGAATTAAATTACAATTTAAAATTCAGAGCCCGAAACCGAGGCTCTGATACCAGTTGTTGGGGAATTATTTGCCCGGATCTATTCGGGATGAATATTTAAATAAAAATTTAATTCTAACAATTATTACTAGCATGAATTAATCCTATATTAGTTCAAATAATAATTCAACAACAAATCATGCATATAAACGGTTCACGTAAATCCTACGCATGCGAAATTACTACGAGTTTACGTGAACTTACCTCTTGGAATGGCAATGGTCTCGTCGATGAAAACACACCAAAAGACCTTCCCAAGTATTCCCTAGTCCTTGCTCGACAATCCGGTGGAAGGAAACTCGCGAACAATTAACAAAAGGGAAAATAAAATTTATTGCACCACCTTTGTGGATTTACTAATATTCCAGCACATGGAATTGTACTTGGGAATGAAACATTCATCCCCTATTTATAGAGGGGTGTTGGACAATTTTTTGGCATGGAATAGGGGGAAAAAATCTTTTTCTTGATCTCCAAGAAATCTTGAATATATCTCCTATATTCTTTTCTCCATAATTAAAATATTCCATAAAAATCCCAACTCCCCTTGTTATGGGAATTTTCGAAAATAATAGGAACAAGAAACCAAGATTTGGATCTTCTTGCATTTATGAGATATACTTGTATTTCAAGAAATACATATCTTCCATAATATCTTTTCAAGAAAATCAAGAAAATCTTTCTTTCCCTTTTATTTCAAAAATTTCGAAAATATCCATATGAATAACCAAGTGGAAGATTTCTTGAATTTAATGAGATAATCTTGTATTCCAAGAATACATATGTTCATTCCATAACAAAATTCAAAGAAAATCTTTCTCCCCTTTTATCATAATTTTCGAAAAAAATGAGGAAAAATAAGCAACAAAATTTATTTTATTTTTAAATACCTTTTTCAGTTATTGGACTTTATGTTGGGCTACTTGGGGGGCCTTTAGAAGAATTAAGATTGGACCTTCCAATGGATCTTGAATTATCAATATTGAGCCACAATATTATTCAAGCCCATAAATATTAATTGATCTCACTACATAATTAATATTGCACTATCCATCTTAACCCATATTACAGTTAATATGGCTCCCGGTTATTATTTTCCGTGTTTAAGATTATCTAGCCCATTAATTAATTCAAGCCACTGAAATATCTTTCCATTAATCAATATCTTTTATCCTTGGTAAAGGAACGGTTCAACATTATTATCCATACCGGAAACTAGTTCCACTTGCAAGATTTGATATGATAAAACTTATGAACCTCCCAAGGGGGCAAATCGAACAAGCGTACTTGCACACGATTCTCCGTATTAAATCTTAGAAATCGCATGTGACCAATAATATTGCCCAAGATATAAAGTATTGAATCTCCTTGATTCTCTACCCGTAATAAGTTAAAGCAATAATTACTAACCACACGCAATCCTATTTAAGGGACGAAGATTAAAAAATAACGAACCACTGAGGTCTTATTCTTCCTAGTTCAGTTCTGAAGAATTTGTCCTCCTGTAGGTCCTCTTCAGTGCATCAGTCATGCACTAGTGTAATCTCTTGGTCAAGACAAACCAATCTGAGCCTTACACTTCAACCTTTCACGATGGATTGTTCATTTCCATCTAGGTCGTGAATGGTGTACTTTTAGTTACAAGGAACTTTTAATTTAATCTTCTGTGATCTGGTATCACTAAATGAACTACAATGTAACACATACTATTTATTGAACAGTTATGCATTAAATATATGTAACATTCGATGATATTTAAAGCATCAGTGATAAACAATTTATTTCAGTAAATAAGTCCGAAATTCAGTCTGATTATACAAAGTAAAAGCATACTTTTCAGTATAATCCCAACAGTTTGCCACTGAAATTTCACATTTTCAAATTCATAGTTCGAGACATCTTTGCCTTTTAAGTGATTCCTTGATTGAAGAAACAAAGACATCTGCGATTGCTACAAAAACAAAAAAATTATTAAATAAATAAGAAAGTGAAGAAAAAAAGTTCAACTAAAACAAAAGATAAGAACAACGAAAAGCTTACAAGAATTTGAGCACACTCAAAGAAATCATTTAGTCCATGTTAATATTTTCTGTTATCCAAATATTGTGCTTTTTGATCAACATGATTCAAGACAACAACATCATAGTGGTTGTCTAACCAAAACGGAATGAAGATCTGCATAATTAAATGGAAACATTGTTAATAATACATACTATGACTTTTGAATATGAGAAGTTTCACTAATGGAGGAAAGTATCACTATTATTCCAAAAAAAGTGTCACTGTTATTCCAAAAAAGTATAACTGTTATTCCACAAAAGTGTGGCGGTTATTCCTAAAAAGTATCACTGTAATACCAAAAAACTATCACTGTTTAGCCAAAATAGTGTCACTGTTATTCCAAAAAAGTATATCTGTTATTTCAAAAAAGTGTCATTGTTATTCCTAAAAGGTATCATTGTAATACCAAAAAACTATCACTGTTTAGCCAAAATAGTATCACTGTTCTCATAAAATATATAAAAGGTATGAAAATATTATCATTTCAGCAGTATCTAAAGTATTCAAGTTAGTAGATAGCCAGTTCTTCCAAATTTCATGCACTAAATCAAAATTCTCTTCAATATCACCAACTCTATTAATCAACTTTAAAAAAGGACTCTACAAAAGAAAATCATTGTTAGCATATAAATGTATGATGTATCATAAAAATAAGATAAAAGAAAAAACTTACACAATGCCCCATATTGAAGATAAAATGACTTTGTTTACCCTCAATGGAGTGATCATTATTGATAATCAAACTCCATGCCTCAATGACTTCATTGCATATCCAAAAAATTGGACGCATTGTCAAAATTTCAGCCTTTCCAACAAAGTGTGTTGACCCACCATTGAAAATGTAATCACTGGCAAGAAAAGAAAAATTAATGAAAATTTTAGAAGTAACAATATTGGTAAAATGAAATGAGACTATTAGTAAAAGGTCGGAATAACTTACATCTTATCAAGACTTTCATGGTCGCAAAAATAATAATCCGCAATCTCTTTATGAGTTTGAAGCATGTTCTTAAAAGTCTTTTTATCGGAACTCATAGGATTTGAAGCATAACCAATCTCCTCAGTTATTTTCCAGAATTCAGAGGAAAAATTTTCACCAATTTTTTTCGATTTGTGTCTAACCGAATTCATAGCATTGGTCAACTCTTCATTAGGGACAACCTCATCCTCATCACCCTTCTCACCTAGTCTAATACACTCTTCATCGGTACTAATAACATCATCAATTTCTAGATCCAAATTATCCAATCCATAATCAGCCAAATTTACACGTTCAGGAGAAAACAACTTGAAGCTTGGCATTGCAGCAACCAACTCTTTAGTCAAAAGAAAGGTTTCAACCAATCTATCAATAACTTGATGCAATTTATCATCCATGAAAAACTGAGTATCACTTATTTCAGGAGATTGAGTTGATGGTTCTTTATCCTTCATGGCCTTATTTGTTGCACTAATCTCCATTAGTCTTGAAAGATATTTATTTGTGATTTATAAAGCATGTCTCATTAAAGTATATATAATGACTGTAATGTAGACAAGCTATCACTGTTGTTCAAGAAAAACTTTAACTGCTACACAAAAAAAGTATCACTGTTGTTCAAAATAACTCTCATTGTTGATCATAATAACTTTCATTGTTAAGCCAAAAAAGTATCACTGTTATGAAGAGAGACTACCACTATATGTAATGCATAAATAAACTGAAAAATTACCTGAGTAACAGGTCCTTCAACAACTGTTTTTTCACCTCGATGTCTTCATCGACGTCCTTCTTCCCTCCATCAAAATCCTTCTTACCTTCGTCAACATTCTTCTTCCCTCCATCGACATTGACATCCTTCTTCCCTCCATCATCTTCAAGAATTTTATCATTCGAACCGAGAGGAAGTACAATCAATTCTCCATTGTCGTATGATCCAGCTTCAAATTCTTGATCACATCTCGCAGCAATACGCTTATCATTCCAATGTTGAATTAATGGAAGAGTAGATGGTTGAACAACACCCCGCCATTTCAGTCTATGAAAATACACAATTTGTAGCAAATAAATGCAACCAGTAAGACTCTTTTGGTTACCATTTTTGTACAATTTAATAGCATCACAAAGCTTCTCCAAAATAAAAGAACACCAATCCATCTTTGGTATCATATCCACCTCCTCACAAGACTTGAGGTACATGTTCGTAATCAAGTGGTTGGATGTAGGAGCCAATAAGGATGAGAGTGCAAAGTAGACAAAAAATCTTTTGAAATCATCACCACAGTCAGCTAATTTATCCACTATAGCCTCTGATAAGCACTTAACAGGAGCACCCGTCTGAATTTCATAATCTTCTTTTAACCTTTCCAAAAAAGGAGGAAGAGGACCGTCTTGTTGCCTTGAACACTTCATTACTGGAATACCTTCATTTCTAGGAAGCTTAAAAATTGCAAACACATCATCTGCTGTGATTGCAAAGCTACGATGATCATCAATTTTCAGCATTCGACTGGTAGCATTGAAGTTCTTCACCAACCAGCTCAGCATGTTTTGATTGGACTTAGAGCACCTAGTAATATCAAGGGATAGAAGCCCACCAAACCCAATGCTCCTCACATTATGCTTTTGTTTTTCTGTAAGTTTGTTGATCAACTTACAAAGACTCATAGGCCTACTATGGAAATTAATATCACTGCACAAAAAAGAAAAAAACTACAATCAGTCTATAAAACTATCACTGTTGTGTTATAAAAGTATAACTGTTATACTATAAAAGTATCACTGTTATACTATAAAACTATCACTGTAATACTTCACTGTTATAGTATAAAATTATCACTGTTATATATTAAAACTATCACGGTTATGATATAAAACTATCACTGTAATTTAAATAAACATTATCACCACCATTTACCTTGTAGATTTGCCCTTTGTGACTTTTTTTCCATCAATTTGAGGAACAATACTTTTCTTCTCAACAAAATTGGTCATTGCATTATGTGTATTGATCTTTGAAGGATGGACACATATCACTCCTTCCTTCAAATACTTAACAATCGGAGTATTAAGTTCATCATCTCGGTCATCTGATTTTCTTTTAGATGATGATCGAGCACATTATTTTGACTTCATATCTGTTACAAACGAAACTCAAGAAGATAAGTGTTGGGAACAAGAGCAAGGGAATCGAACAGTAAACAAAAGACAAACAATGTTCCTAACAATAAGTAAAAATAGAAATTGCAAAAACACAACCAAAAGTCCATATCAAAACCTTCAACCTTCATCCAATTATGGAAAAGAAGAAGGTCAAGCTAGATAAAGTGTAGGTTAAATGCATCAACTCATATACAGAAAAACTAAACCATTATAAATTCTGGAAAAACACGATTACTCAAGATTTCTCTACATAGTGTCAAATGCACAAATGGCTTATTGCTTAAATTAGATGCAAGAACAAATTTCATAGGTTCTTCAAAGCAAAAAAAAATAAAAAAAATAAAATCATATCAGTAAATGTTGCACGACTTACACCAAAAAAATGAAATGTACAAATCAACTCACACACGTACTCGACTGAATCAAGATTTTATGAATTAATTAATTACACACTCGCAATACGTTAATTCCCAATTTTCACACACAATCAACGGCAAACTTGCTTTTAAAAAAATTAGCAACACATTTATATCTGTAAAAAAGCAAGAAGAAAAAGAGTAGTTTAACAATTGCATTCGTTCACAAGCGTGGCGAAACAAAATCGCGAAGGAAAACATTGAGTTTCGTCAAAAAGAAAAAGGACAAACAGTGAAAAGAAGACGAACCGCCGAGTTCCGTCGCGGAGGCGTTGTCTTCATCGCGTCACAGAAAGTCGTTGTCGTCGTGGGCGTCGCCATCGTGTGAAAAGTGGCAGGGATTTTGACCGATTTCACGTGAACAATATCCGAGTGTCGAAAGCGATTTTGCAAGGTTGGGAGAGACGAAAGGAAATAAGCGCGAAATTTTTTTTAGGTTTAGAATATTTATATCTGACCCGTTTTGTGTATGAGTCAAGTTTGATCCGGGTTCATGCTATGAACCAGGTCTACCCAAGTTTTTGTCTATTTTTAATTAGAATACATCACATGGCATATTGAGTGCGTATACCACCTGTATCCACATACCTAAATATCCCCAATGTATCCAACACTGTATTATTATAAAAGAATACCCATGCATTCTAGAATATATATCATGTCATGAGGAATACTTGTCAAGCCGAGAAATACGGATGTGAGGGTGGATGGTAATTACGAAGAAACAAGTGTCACGTGCCCCAACCCCCCTTGCATGCCACCTCTCGAAGCACCTCGTCTCATGGAATTAAGAGGTTCACATTATAATGTGTACTAGTTTAGAATCCGCATATTACGCGAAATTTTAAATATAACATATATATATATATAAATTTTTTTTCGAGAAATACGGATGTGAGGATGGATGGTAATTACGAAGAAACAAGTGTCACGTGCCCCAACCCCCCCTTGCATGCCACCTCTCGAAGCACCTCTTCTCATGTAATTAAGAGGTTCACATTATAATTTGTACTAGTTTAGAACCCGCGTATTACGCAAAATTTTAATTATAACATATATATATAAATTTATATATTGATCATAACACTTATTATATTTGATGTTGAAATTTTATATTTGAATATAATAAATTTAAATTTTTTCATATGAAATTGTCATAACATAGGCAATTCATGATATTTTATAAATAGTCATTTCATTAAAGTTTAATAAATTATTTTTTCAATGGTTACTATGATAATTATAAAATTCAACCACATTTTGATTAAAATAGTTATAAATATAAATCCTCTAAAAAAGAGTATATTGAATAAAGAAAATAAATAACAATAGATTTAGTAAATCTTCTTATTATAAATAATCAAATATAGCCTATACTTTTGATTTTTCATCAAATTTATCACATACTTTTTTCTCTCTCCAAATTTAGCACATACTTTCGCTTAATATTTAAAAACATCTCGAGTCATCATTTTCAACAAAATCCGTCTGATGTGATCACTGGAGTTCGTATGTCTTGTTGACGTGTAAATATTAAAATAAAAAAAATATTGTGGCCTAAAATGAAGAAATAGTGAATCGAGATGTTTTTATATCTCGCGTTTTTTAATTTAAGGTGGTGATATTTTTATTTTTTGTATTTTAGTATTTACAGGTCAGCAAGATAGAGGACCTCCAACAAAGACATCAGACAAATTTTGCCGAAAATTATGACTTGATATGTTTTTAAATATTAAATAAAAGTATGTGCTAAATTTGGAGAGAGAAAAAAGTATATGCTAAAATTGATGAAAAA
Organism: Stenogyne calaminthoides; assembly: GCA_037126765.1. Taxonomy (NCBI): domain Eukaryota; kingdom Viridiplantae; phylum Streptophyta; class Magnoliopsida; order Lamiales; family Lamiaceae; genus Stenogyne; species Stenogyne calaminthoides. Next base: position 10,762,474 of record JBBCBC010000029.1, read on the forward strand.
TCAAAAGTATGTGCTATATTTGATTATTAAGTCTTTAGTTTTTTTAGTCAATCCTCATTATATTATTTACACATCATTTCATGTATCTTATGTAACCAATATAATCATGCCACATAATACAATATATAATGACATTTAGATGAGGCTTTCTAATAATGCGACACATCATCCAAATGAAGGAGGAGACGACACATCAGCAGAAAAAACTCTCAATTAGTAATATAGGGGATTTTAAAAATATATTTATTTTATGAATATTAGTTGCACATCTTAATTTAATAAGTTATACTATATTTTATGTGTAATAAATTGTGTATTTTTAAAATACACTATAAAGTGCACCATACATTTGGTGCATAAGGTACACATCTTTGGATAGATCAAATGAATTTATTTACTTGATTTGGTGTTATTTCGGTTTTTACAACATCAAAAGTGGAATAAATCGAATCCATTGAAACTTATATGTGTAAAAGAAATTTCTGGATTTAATCATATTTTTAAAGTAAAACAGTAATAAGTGTTATATAATGTTAATTAAATGTAGCTTTACTTGATTTTCTATTTTGTACACTATCTATTAAAGGTGAACATTTGATTATTCGATTACCGATCGAAATAGCAAAATCGAAATATTTACCAATAATTAATCGTAATCGAATCATTTGACTCCATAATCGATTTTAACTGAAATGAATTTTTTGATTCAATTTCGATAAAAAAATAGAAAAATTGAAATTGTTTCACATTTTAAATTAAATCATTTATAAAAACACATGTCCATTTTTTACCGAAGAAATTCAAAAATTAAATAACACAAAACAAGGTCCAATAATAATACACTATCACACAAGTTAACATACAACATATAGTGTGTATATATAGTGTATTATTTCAGTTAGAAAATAAAAAATGATCTAGATCTAGGATTATATATAGAATTAATGTATTATTTCGATTCGGTCTTTCAGTAATTTTATCTTAAAATCCTAAACCAAAACCAAAAATCAATATAAAATTAAAAATTAAAACCGAATAAAATACCAAACTAATGAAACCGAATTTATATTTCGATACGGTTTAGTTCATTTTTTACCGGATAATCCTCACATCTACCCTCTCTCCTAGATAAAGCTTCACTTACTTTTTTCCACATAGTGTAAGGAATATACTAATACTCCATCCGTCCTGATTTTGATTATCCGCTTTCCATAAATAGTTGTCCTAATTTTGTTTATTCATTTCCAAATAAGGCAATAAAGCATCATTCAATACTATTTAATACTATTATTTACCTCCACCAAACACACTTTACACCATTTAATACTATTATTTCCCTCCACCAAACCCACTTTACACCATTTAATACTATTATCTCCAACTTTTTCTTAATCTTCGTGTCTACAGTAAATGGATAATCAAAAATAGGACGGAGGGAGTATAAAATGAGATGCAATATAAGCGATGTGATTGTAGATATAGAACACAAATAGTTTAATTAAATAAAATGACTTAATTAGAAAAGTAATTACAAAACGAAAAAACTAATAGTTGGTCTCTGGTGAACAAGTTTTATGGTGAATCTATATTACAATATGAATTCTATCCACACACACCTCGGAGGATCTGTGCCATTTAAATTAATACTGCAGAATGGTCAAGTTTTGTATGCATAAGGTGCACTTTGCAAATCAAGTGTATTTTTTTAATGTGCAGCTTGTTTTCCTGAAACATTCAATTTGTTTAGTGTAAAACTAGTTGAGTGTTCCAGTGTAAACAAGTTGAACGTTTCAAGAAAACAAGTTGCAAAGCTTCAAAAATACACTCAGTGCACCTAGTGAACAGAAGACCTACTCGTGCAGAATTTATAATAATATCTTTTTTTATGACTAACTGGTTGAGTGTGTAAGCAAATTAAAAATGCACACAATTAAAATGCGACATGTGAAAATTACTTATTAATTAAATTTATTATTTATTGGGATTTAAATAAAGTCATTCCTAAAATAAATTAATAAATGTTGATGTTGCCCCCGGTGTTATAACATTGATCACAACATCCGTATCCGACTTTTCTTCTTAACAACTAACTCTTATTGTTCAATGTTGCTCTTGATGTTGTTGACTGCAAGTTGACGATCCAGTTTGGTCTCCAAGATTTCAGAAGGATCTACAAGGCTCAAGAAAAGGTAGAAGAAGTCTAGATCATGCGGCTGCATTCCAGGATATTAAAGAAGACCACTACACGACAGTTGTGCTGAGAGGTCATGAGTTAGTTGAAGAAGGTGTTTTTAGATCCTTCAAGGAGACTCTGTGGATAAAGATTGCAGACATCAGATTTGTCTATAAATAGATGACTACATTGTTCATCACTAGGCAAGCAATAACCGGCATTAACTGTGAAGTGTTAATACATTCAGGGTGATAGGTTCATTATTGTTTCTTTTATGTTACTTCAAGTGTTGTTCCATTTTGAGTAACAATATAGTGTGTGAATAGATCCAGAGTGGGATAATTTCATACACATAGAGTAGATTAACTTTGGTAGTGTAGAGATACACCTAGACTTTTCAGATCATAAACGTAGTTTAGGAATTGTTTTGAAAAGATTTTATCCGTGAATCTCTTTCTGTAATTTTGTTCACTACTCTATAGTGAAGTTAAGGCATCACAAACTATTTTATAGTTTGTGCAAAGTTTAAGCCATTGCAAGTTGTATTTTAAGTCTTTCGTTGTTTCTGTTTAAACTGATGTTACTTTGAATATTACAACATCACTCTGGTTTTACATAAACACAACCCTGATTACACACTTTCAATAAATAATTGATGGCATAATCGACCCATTAAATTAATTAGGGCCAACTCGAGTTATACGGCCTAATAAATCATATTGGGCCTTTAAAGTCTGAAAAAATCAAGTTGGATGAGTCTTTAAAGTCGTATAAATAAAATTGGGTCTTTAATGTACAATAAATTAAGTCAGGCTCAACCCAAATCTTTGAAGCTCATCAACTCTTTTTAGAAAATTTCAAATCAATGGAGCCTGTCAAGCCTAGGGCAAGCCCCTTATTATACACCTTTTAATAGGGGTCTCTTCTCATTCATTTTTTCACACAATAAAGGACTCAAGATTCAAGACTTCAGAATTCTCTACATATATTGAAGGTGTTCTTGAGATTAGAAGGAGTTTCAAAGGCGTTCTTTGTGAAAACCATCCATCAAATATTCAAATGCCTTCTTCGCAGACTCTCGAAGATTCAAAGGCATTATTCACCAAATTCGACGTTCATCACAAAGACTCCAAGAATGAAGTTTAATACAAAACAAGTTGTTCAGCCCTTGAATCAACATTATAAATCTTCAAATTCAACCTCAGACAAGATCAAGACGATGATTTCTCCAAAACAAAGTGCATCCAAATCAAAGTCAAAGTTCGAAAAGAAAATTGGAAGAATTAAACTAGAGATTGTAACCCGCAATTTTCTACATTTAAATTTGAAAAAAATTCAACTTGTAACTTCATTTCGTGTTCTTATATTAAATTCATAAAATTTACATTTAAAAAGTGATTTTATGCTTAGTGACCCTTTCCGCTGACTGCTACCATTGCTTTTATTTTTACTTTTATAATCTTTGAATATTTGCCATTTTAATCTTTTGAATTTATCTTGATTTATATTATAAAAGAGTACTAATTGTAGTGTATGATTTACAATAAAAAATGATATTAATCGTGATAATTTTGGAGTATAATTTTTTTTAACAAAAAGGTATTAATCGTAATAGTGAAGGGTATGACTTATATTGCAATGTTTATTAATTGTGAAATTAAATAATATTAATCGTGATAACTAAAGGCAAATAAGCGATTTATTAAAAGTAAAAGAAAAAGAATGGGCCCAAAAGTGACCCGAACAAAAGAGAGAAACAATGTCTATGGCCCTAAAGTGACCAATAAGTCAAAGCATAAAAGAAAACAGACAATTCTAACAACGGTCAGCCCAAGACTCAAGCAAATACATTTTACGCAGGGGTTCATCATCAATGTCGAAGGCAGCATGTGCATGGGTTTTAGCTATGGCCACCGACTCTGAAATAGAAGGAATAGTAGCTGCTCGAGCACGAGCATTGTATATGGGGATAAGAGCAATAAGCTTTTGTGTTGTTCTACCATGAGGTCTCCCGGGCTTCTTTTTCGTCTTTTGCACTGGTGACTTCTCCTCCGGTGGGCCCAGAGGATCATTCGGATAATCCTCCACCTCTGCATCCGATTCTGAAGCTGTATTACCATCCCCACAGGTGGTACTACGAAAGAATTAGAGATAGCCGGTGGAGGTGATGCCTGTAGACATGTTGGTGATGCTGCTTTTTTCTTTTTAACCGTCTCCCAGTCCTCCGAAACCTGGTCGTGGCCCACTCCTATCTCCATAAGTTGTTCAGGAATAACAAACACATGTCCTCCAACGTCCCCAGTATTTGGCTCAGGCAACGCCGGGCTAATCTCCGAAGTTTTAACCTGTCCCACAGTTTCCGTGGCGCCATCTTCCTCCTCAAGGTCTTGCATCTCAGTATCTTTGACAGTGTTGTCCCCATGATTGTCAGAAGCATTCCCGAGGTCCGCGGCCTCTTTTCTAACCCATTTCTTCTGTGTGGCCTCCTTTCCCGGGCTATCCCGAGGAGGAGGTTTGTCACTGTCATCCTTCTTATCGACCAGTCCCTTGTGAGAATGACAGTTATCCATAGAGTGACCAACAACCTGACATTGTGCACAAAATTCCGGATGTTGTTCATAGCCCACTGAAGCAATTGAACAATGCCCAGACCTCTCGTACATAATATTGTATTCTTTGTCCTTACGAAGATCCAATTCAATGAGGACCCTAGCATAGTGACACATGGTTCGATTTCATGTGTGTTCATCAATACTTACCACCGGGCCAAGTGCCGAAGCAATACATTCGATAATGGGCACATAAAAATACTCCATTGGTAATTCAAATATACGTACCCAAACATTCATAATCGGAGATCTCACCTTGTAGGGTTGAACTCCGGCACCCACTTTTGCAATCGGATAGTCCCGAACTCCAAAGGCCAAGAGCGCCGTAACAAAACTCTATCCCTTTCTCGTAGGTCTGCCATTTGAATATTGAAGTACCCCTTTCCCAAGGTCACAATTTTCCAATTCCCCTGAACGTGCCAGACCTCGTCAAGAGAAGCTTTGAGGTCACCAATAGGCATCGGCTTTGCACCCGATTTAAGCAACACACGACCTATGATGGAGTTTTACGATTCCTGCACACCTTGTCTATGAACAAAATCATCAATGTTTACAGATAGATACTCCCCATTCCTAACTGGTTGATGTTCAATAGAAAACAAACAAGGATCAAGAGCCGAGGCAAAAGATTTTTGAGAAATATTTGAAGCATTAACAATATCATTAGAAGTACAATTCTGTTTGGACATGTCTACAACAGCATCCTTACCCAACACCACATCCGACTTCCACAAAACATCAGATGGATTCAGCCGATTACCTGTTTGAATAGGCTGTGCAAGACCATTTGCCTGCTACATACCAAAATCCATTCCATGAAACTGAGGCTGCACATTATGGGGCATCACGAGCTGCTGCCTATCATCCAATCCAGGCTGCCTAGGATGGACCAAGGGCTGTTCGACCCTTGTGTTGGGATAACAAATGTCAGGATCTATCGGGATGACCTATAAACACAAATTTAAATTAACAATTATTACTAACATGAATTAAACTAAGTGAATTCATATAATAATTAATCCAACAACGGAAAAAAGATCCTAGCATGCTGAATTTCTAGAGTTTACGCAAACGCATTTGAGAGAGAGATCGGCCCGAGAAAGATCAAGTATCTGAATACCCACCAAAAGTCCTTCTCAAGTATTCTCAAGTCCTCGTTCAATAACCCCGGTGGAAGGTTCTCCAATGAAAAATTTATAAAATAAAAGAAAAATAAATATTTGTTGCACCACCTTTGTGGATTTCTAATATTTCCAACACATGGAACTGTAGGGGATGAAAAGAATTCATCCCCTTATTTATATTGGGGGGTGGGGGGGACGAAATTTTGGAGTCAAAATAGGGTTAGGAAGATCTTTTCTTGATCTCTAAGAAATCTTGAATATATCCCATATATTATTCTTTCCATGTGTATTTTTTCACAAAAATCTCACACCCTTATTTAGCTCAAAAAATTGAAAATAATAGGGGACTTTCAAGATTTGATATTTATTGAAGTTATGAGATATTCTTGTATCCTAAACTACATATCTTCCATAAAATATTTCCAAAAATCAAGAAAATCTTTCTTCCCTTTTATTTCTCTATAATTTTCGAAATTAAACAATTAAAGAAACAAGGTGGGAGATTTCTTAAATTTATGGGATAATCTTGTATTCCAAGAATACTTATCTCCTTTCCATAAAGATCTTTTCAAGAAAATCATTCTCCCTCTTTTTCTCTAATATTTTCAAAAAATAAGGAAAAAATAATGAAACAATAATTTAATTTATTTTAAGTACCTTTTATTTAATGGACTTTAATTGGGCTACTAGAGGGACCTTTAGGAGAATTGAGATGGACCTTCCAATGAGCTACTGAATTCCAATATTGAGCCACAATATAACTCAGCTCATTAATATTAACTAATACCACTATATAATTAATATTGCACTATCCAACTTAACCCATATTATGGTAATATGGCTCCCGGTTATTATTTCCCTCCATTAATTAAGCCATTGAAAAACTTTATATTAATTAATATCTTTATCCTTGCAGTGAGGACAACCCAGCTTTATTATTCATACCGAAAAATTAATTGCACTTACAAGATTTGGTATGATAAATTAATTGCACTTACAAAATTAATTGCACTTACAAGGTTTCGAGCCCACCCAGGGGACCAATCACGCAAGACGTAGCAAGCACACGATTCTCTATATTAATTTAGCAACTATCATGCAATTAATATTATTGCCCAAGATATAGGGTATCGAAGTTGCAATGATTCTCTTCCCATTTATAAGTCAAAGCAATAACTACTCATCATACACGGTCTTATTAAGTGACAGTGATTAAGAAATCAACAACCACTGAGGTCTAACTCTTCATCCCATAAGTCAGTGCGAATGAGTTTATCCTCTCTACAGGTCCGCTTCAGCGCATCGAATGCACTAGTGTAATCTCTTGGTCAAGACAAGCCAATCTGAGTCTTACACATAAACTTCTACCAATAGATTGTTCGGATCTATCTTAGTTGTGAAAACGCGCACTCGTTTACAAGGGACTGTTAACATGATCTTTTGTGATCTGGTATCACCACGTTAACTACAATGTAATGCGTGCTATTATATGAACAATTTGCAATAAATATATACAACATTCAATCATATTTAAAGCAACAGTGATAAATAATTTATTTCAGTAAATAAGTGTTTAATACATAGGTTATACAAAGTAAAAGCATACTTTCACATATATCCCCAACAATCTCCCACTTATACTCAAAGTCTGCTTTTAAGTATACCATAACATATCTAATGTATTATACGGTGACATCTAATGTCACCTACATCACCCTAATAACATTTCTCCCACTTATACTCAATGAAGATTGGCAACGCTCTTGACCCTCATTCCTTCCACATGTCTCTCAAATGTTAATCGAGGCGCACTTTTGAACGGATCGACTCAGTTGTCTTCCCACGCGATCTTTGCCAATCTATATCTCCTCTCTTAACGATTTCTTGTATAAGATGATATTTCCTTGCAATGTGTTTTGTGGCCTTGTGGGCTTCGCCTTTGAATTTTCAATCGCTTCGCATTATCACGTAAAACCGCGGATGGTGCTGGGCAAATTCGGAACAACGTCCAAATCCACTAGAAAATTCTTGAGCCACACCGCTTCTTTTGCTACTTCACAAGCAGTTACATATTCGGCTTCCATGGTAGAAACGTTGCATTTCGCTTAATGCTTCTCCATGTTATAGCTCCTCCCCGCACAAAAACACACTACCCGAGGTAGATTTTCCGAATCTAGGTCCCATTGGAAATTTGAGTCTGTGGTATCCCACTAGAAATAAATTGTCCGATCGATAAACCAAAGATTCTATCCCAGTTCTTTCAAATACTTTAGAATGTTCTTAACAATGTTCAAAGGTTGATTTGTACTTTGATATCTTGCTACCATGACTACGGGTACATGAAAGCGAATATCCTGGCCTCGTCTGCACAAAGATTGCATACATGAGGCTTCCTATCAACGATAAGAAATTCCTCTCATGTCATCTATCTCCCTTTGGTCTTAGGACATATATTTCGATAGATGGATTCCGCTCGAAGGTACAAAACCCTTCTTGAATCTTGCATCTTTGAACGCTTCAAAATCGGTATCTATGTATGAAGCTTGCGATAAGCCAATCATTCTTTTCTTTCGATCTCGAAAGATCTTGATCCCAAGAATATGACCGGCTTCCCCTAAGTCCTTCATATCAAACTATTTTGACAGCCATACCCTTACATCTGACAAAACCTTTACATCATTTCCGATGAGCAGAATATCATCTACGTATATCACTAGGAATACCAAGGCAGTTCAGTCACACTTTTAATAAACACTGTTGGAATATAGAGGCACGTAAAACACATAATCACATGCGCAGCGAAAATTATAGTTCACCAACAACGAACAATTAATTGCATACATATTACAATAATCATAACGAGAAATCTTACAGTAACTCGAGTGCAGATTTCTCTACTATGGTATCCACGTAATTCCCAATTACAGACTTGCACGGATTTGCCAGCGTTGAATCCCGAGACAGATTTCTAGGAAAATCCAAACTCTAGATCTTATGGAGAAAATATGAAGTGATGTTCTTTGTGAATTCCCAAGAGCTTGTATATATAGGGAGGCCCAGCTTAAATCTTAAGCTAGCCCAATAGGGAAATAAAAACCCTAATCTTAAATTAAATTAATTCTTTTTAATTTAATTCCCTAAATATAAATCTATACGGATTTAAATGTCTTATATGAAAATCTCTACGATTTATTTCCATATACATTAAATCCTACAATTATATTCCAAATATAATTATTGGGAGTTCTTATTTAATTAAATCCAATTTAATTAAACATTAATAATGATTAATTCTAAATTAATCTATTATTAATTACTTCTCCATAAATTAAATATTAAATTCAATTTAACATTTAATCAACCAACTATAATCCGTAAAAGGGAACTACTTGTTGTGTGATCCATAGGCCCTCATATACCGAGCGATTAGTCAAACTAGAGGTCTTAATTGAACCCTAGTCAATTAATAAGACATTCTAAATATATGAGGTACGTTGCGAGAAACATGCAACTACTTGTAACTGAAACGTGGGCAATTGCGATTTTCTCCTTTCATTCACGAATACTCGATTAGTCTTGAACATGATGAAGTGTCTATTCAAATAACTTAATCAGTTTATCTCAAATCACTAATTGATCATTAGTGTCACACTTAGTAACAAAGTCTAAGTTGACGTGCATTGGCCAATGACTTAGATCCAATAATGATGAGAAGATGAGTATTCTCTCTAAATCCACTTTGAGGAATGAATCCTTTTCTTGGCTCAACTACCACGCACATTCACTTCGTGATGTACACAATCCAAGCCATATCTACCCATAGACGGGTGCAAGCGTCGGTCATGGTCAAAGTTCATCACTCCACACATGTCGTACGTATTGACCTCAAGTCAAAGGAGTATCGCATAGCTCCCGCTAACCAAGACATCCATAGACATATATAGTGGAACTACATCAAACGGTTTCTCGGATGGGTATACCAATATCCTCTAAGTTATTTGTGCATCCATCATGAGATACCTAGTATCTCGTAGTAGGTGAGATCTTACTACACTATCTAAGAGTATGATGCAGATCGCACACCAATCTCTATTGCATCATCAATATCCCATTCTTGATGATCCTCGATTGGGGCTATTTGAGAATCGTGCTTAAGTCGTCTGAGTTCTCACACACTCAATGACAACAGTGATTCAAGGGAATACATATAAGAATAAATGCAAACAATCAAACATAATATTCTAATGAGTGTAACGCCATACATTTAATATTAACCAAACAATAATATTAAACCAATACTGAATATTATCTGAGTATTATGTCCTTACAATGGATTGTTTCTAGGACACTAACACTAACAATCTCCCACTTGAACTAGAGCCAATCACCTACATATATAACCCCTAGACCATCAAAATGTCTAGTGTGTACATGAACACTCAAAGCCTTTGTGAAAGGATCAACCAGGTTATCTCCGTGGGGACACGTTCCAACTCTATTTCTCCTCTAGCGATTATCTCTTTTATTAAGTGATAACGCCTCGGTACATGCTTGTTTCTATTATTGGATCTCGGTTCCTTAGCTTGCGCAACCGCACCCAATATTGTCACAATACAACTTTATTGGACTACTGGCACTCGGAACTACCCCTAGTTCATTTAAGAACTGTTTTATCCAGACAACTTCTTTGGCAGCTTCTGCCGCAACAATGTACTCTGCTTCGGTTGTTGAGTTTGCGGTAGTCTCTTGCTTGGAACTATTCCAACTAACCGCCCCACCATTGAGAATGAAAACGTAGCCCGACTGTGATTTGTAATCATCACAATCAGATTGGAAACTTGCATCAGCATAGCCAGTTGCAACTAGCTCTGACTGTCCTTCGTAGACCAAGAAAACGTCTTTAGTACGTCGAAGGTACTTAAGAATGTTCTTGACAGCAATCCAGTGAGGTTCACCCGGATTCTGCTGGTATCTACCAGTGGTGCTAACAGCGAAGGTCACATCTGGCCTTGTGCAAGTCATGACGTACATGATGGAGCCAATTGCAGATGCATATGGTATATCCTTCGTGCGCCAGATATCAGCTTCTGTGGAAGGACAATCCTTCTTAGACAGCTTTATCCCATGACATGCCGGTAGAGAACCTCTCTTAGAGTTCTCCATCGCAAATCACTTTAACACCTTATCTACGTAGGTTGACTGTGACAGTCCCAACATCTTCTTGGATCTATCCCTATGAATCTTGATCCCAAAGATGTAGCATGCCTCACCAAGGTCCTTCATCATGAAGGTCCTTGATAGCCAATCTTTTACCGACTGCATGAGAGGGATATTATTTCCCATAATCAATATGTCATCGACATACACAACTATGAAGACAATATTTCTCCCACTGCATTTATGATAAATGCATGGATCTTCCAAATTTCTGATGAAGTCAAATGATTTGACAGCTTCATCAAAACGGATATTCCAACTCCTAGAAGCTTGCTTTAGTCCATAAATGGACCGTTTAAGCTTACACACTAGGTTAGATTTTGGCTTAGATACAAAACCTTCTGGTTGAGTCATAAACACCTCCTTATCAATGTTACCATTGAGGAAGGCTGTTTTGACATCCATCTGCCAAATTTCATAATCTAAGTGTGCAGCTACAGCGAGTAAAATTCGAATGGATTTGATCTTGGCAACAGGTGAGAAAGTCTCATCATAGTCAATGCCTTCGCGTTGACTATAACCTTTTGCTACCAACCTAGCCTTGTAGGTTTGTACCTTGCCGTTTGCATCGGTCTTACGCTTGTAATCCCATTTGCAACCTATGGGTTTTACACCTTTCGGCAATTCAACCAAGTCCCATTCTTGATTTGTGTACATCGAGTCCATCTCGGATTTCATGGCTTCATGCCACTTCTCTGAGTAAACATCTAATGTTGCCTCAGTGTAAGTTCTAGGATCGTCTTTATCCGGGATCTCCACATCATCATGTTCCTCTACGAGGAAACCATAATATCTAGTGGGTGAATTACGAATCCTAGTGGACTTACGGAGCTATGGTTGTGTAGGCTGTACATTCAGATTGTGAAAATTTTGTGGTACATCGATTTCATCAATGTCCGAAGAGTCCTCAAGAGCGACACTTTCAGATGCCTCTTGGGAGGGAGTTTGAACTATGGTGTTCTCATTCAGCCCACTTGGAGTTTGTTGCGAAGGCAATGCAACTCCAATTACGCTCCCACTGGCTGAAAGAGGATCACTAAGTGATATACTTCCACAATGACAGGTGTTAAATGCTCCCACTGATTCCTTGTCACGTTTCTTTGACAAGATATCAGTCTCTTGATCATCATGTGGTTCTTGAATTTCTTCAAGTTCTATCATCTTAAGACCTTGTTCCCTAAAGACATAGTCTTCCTCGAGGAACCTGGCCTGCCTAGAAATAATTATCATTTGTTTCTCAGGTAGATAGAAGTAATATCCCCTCATTTCCTTAGGATATCCCACAAGGTAACCCTTTTCAGCTTTGGATTCCAACTTATCATTAAGCATCTTTTTCACAATTGCGGGGAAACCCCACGTTTTGATATGTGAGAAAGTTGGCTTCTTGCCACACCATAATTCATATGGTGCATGCTCAACCGATTTGGATGGAATCCTATTCAGAATGTAAATTGAGGTTTGTAATGCGTATCCCCATAAGAATGTCGGAAGAGAGGAAAAGCTCATCATGGACCTTACCATGTCTACCAAGGTTCGGTTTCTCCTCTCGGACACTCTGTTCAATTGCGGTGTTTCTGGAGGAGCCCATTGTGACTGGATTCCATGTAACTTTAAGTAATCCATGAACTCATGGCTAAGGTATTCGCCTCCTCGATCCAATCGAAGAGTCTTAATACTCTTACCAAGTTGCTTTTCTACTTCAGCTTTAAACTCCTTGAATTTCTCAAAAGATTCAAATTTGTGTTTCATAAGATACACGTATCCATATCTTGAGAAATCTGTTGGGATTATACTGGAAAGTATGCTTTTACTTTGTATATTCAGACTGAATTTTGGACTTATTTACTGAAATAAATTATTTATCACTGATGCTTTAAATATCATCGAATGTTACATATATTTATTTGATAACTGCTCAATAAATAAGACGTGTTACAAGTTGTAGTTAATTTAGTGATACCGATCACGAAAGATTAAATTAACAGCCTCCTTGTAACTAAAAGTACACCATTCACGACCCAGATGGAAATGAACAATCCATCGTGAAAGGTTGTAGTGTAAGGCTCGATTGGTTTGTCTTGACCAAGAGATTACACTAGTGCATGACCGATGCATTGAAGAGGACCTCCACAGAGGACAAATTCTTCTTTAATCGAATCGGAAGAATTAGACCTCAGTGGTTAGTTATTTCTTAATCTTTGTCCCTTAAATAGGATTGCGTGTGGTTAGTAACTATTGCTTTGACTTATTACGGGAAGAGAATAAATGAGATTCAATATTCTATATCTTGGGCAATATTATTGGTCACATGCGATTGCTAAGATTTAATACGAGAATCGTGTGCAAGCACGCTTGTTCGATTTGCCCTCGGGGAGGTTCATAAGTTTTATCATACCAAATCTTGCAAGTGGAACTAGTTTCCGGATGGATAATAATGTTGAATCGTTCCTTTACCAAGGATAAAAGATATTAATTAATGGAAAGCTATTTCAAAGGGCTTGAATTAATTAATGGGCTAGATAATCTTAAACACGGGAAATAATAACCGGGAGCCATATTAACTGTAATATGGGTTAAGATGGATAGTGCAATATTAATTATGTAGTGGGATTAATTAATATTTATGGGCTTGAATAATATTGTGGCTCAATATTGATAATTCAAGGTCCATTGGAAGGTCCAATCTTAATTCTCGTAAAGGCCCTCTAAGTAGCCCAACATAAAGTCCAATAACTGAAAAAGGTGTTTAAAAATAAAATAAATTTGTTGCTTATTTTTCCTCATATTTTTCGAAAATTATGGATAAAATAAAAGAAAAGATTTTCTTTGAATTTTGTTATGGAATGAAGATATGTATTCTTGGAATACAAGATTATCTCATTAAATTCAAGAAATCTCCCACTTGGTTATTCATATTGAAATTTTCAAATTTTTTGAAATAAAAGGGAAAGAAAGATTTTCTTGAAAAGATATTATGGAAGATATGTATTTCTTGAAATACAAGTATATCTCATAAATTCAAGAAGATCCAAATATTGGAATCTTGATCCTATTATTTTCGAAAATTTCCATAACAAGATGAGGTGGGATTTTTTGTGGAATATTTTAATTATGGAGAAAAGAATATAGGAGATATATTCAAGATTTCTTGGAGATCAAGAAAAAGATTTTCCCATATTATTTTAACACTAAAAAATCGTCAACACCCCATCTATAAATAGGGGATGATTCTTTCATTCCCAAGTACAATTCCATGTGCTGGAAAAATTAGTAAATCCACAAAGGTGGTGCAACAAAGTTTATTTTTCCCTTTGTTAATTGTTCGCGAGTATCCTTCCACCGGATTGTCGAGCAAGGACTAGGGAATACTTGGGAAGGTCTTTTTGTGTGGTTTCATCGACGAGACCATTGTCATTCTAAGAGGTACGTTCACGTAAACTCGTAGTAATTCCGCATGCGTAGGATTTACGTGAACTGTTTATATGCATGATTTGTTGTTGAATTATTATTTGAATTAATTTAGGATTAATTCATGCTAGTAATAATTGTTAGAATTGAATTTGTATTTAAATATTCATCCCGAATAGTTCCGGGTAATTAATTCCCCAACAATCCGTATCGAGCCTCGGTTTTCGGCTCAATTTTAAATTGTAATTTAATTTTTGCCATTAAATTTTGAAATTGGATAGTAGAATTGCTAGATCTTTTTTGCAAGTATCCAATTGTCATGGAAATTAATGTGTTTATTTATGCATGCATATAAATTGTGGTTTTTTAATTCGATTCGTTCGGATTCATTTTGCCTCGTGAGAAAATCCCCGAGTAGATTAGAATTTATTTGATTTGATCAATATAATAGACTAGTCTAGATCTAGGTTTATTTATTTTTTAAATAAATTGTAACCGGATCAAAAAATGGAGGTGGAAACGAAGAATTAAAAGACGGATCCTAAATCCGGGCGAGATAAATAAATAGGCCATGCGAAACGCATTTTAGGGAGGCACGCGACGCGATGTTACGGATGCTTGCGACGGCGGGGGCGAGGCCGGGGGACGAGCGCTGGATTCCAAAGGCGACGCTGGCGCTCTGGCGCGATATCGCCGAGATGCCGCGACGGGCGATTTCGGCTCGACGGGGCGATGTGGGCGACGGGCGGGCGACGGTGCTCGGGCGCTTTAAGACGACGCAAGACGGACGCCATTCGACACGGCCGGGGAGTGTTAGAAGGCACTTCGACCCACGAGCTGGTCGATGACGTGGCTTGACAAGGCGTTTTTTTTTAAACGGTCAAGTGGGAGCTTTTCGAGATGAACGATGAAGGCTATGAAGACGATTTCTCAAGATCAAGACATGACAAAAATTAACCATGACAATTGGATAAATGTGCCCAATATGTTTAATTTTTTTTGTCTTGATGTTTATGCACTATTTTATGCTTATTTAAATTGTGTTTAAATTTGCGATGCATGAGAAAATGTTTTGAAAAATCTCACTTTCGAAAATTACTAAGTATGCTTAAACAATTAATTGACAATTTTATTCTGGATAATAAAATTGAATTAATTATTGACCTCCATAATTTATTTATTTGTGAATTCTTTTGGAGAAATTCCCCCCACAGGACGGTCAAAAGATAGCTTTCACATGAATAAATTCCAAACGGATGATTGTGGATTATTACTAGTGGCGACGATGACCCTCCCCACAAGGCTCGATCAAAGCGAAATAATAATTTCAGATTTAATCATGGTTATTAATTAGGTATAAAATTGATATGCATATACTTCTCTCAAGTCCTGTCGAATTTTATATTGGTCAAGGGGAGCCAACTATTAATCTGGATATTAAAGGTTTGTAAATCGTTCTTGTTTGTAACTCGCTTGAATGTGTTTAAATAATGACCCACCCCACGCCGCTTATTTAAACTGCTTTTGAGATGTTATCGATGCATGTTCATATTTTTTTTTGAGATTTTAATATGAAACATGTGATCGAATTTTATGATATACTTGTGCTTATGCATATTATTATTTATTTCAGTTCATCATGTCGCAAACTTTTAATCCACTGTTCAATATACTTAAAGACAATTTGCTTACTGGTGAAAACTATTTTGATTGGATATACAAACTAAAACTCCGCTCCCAGCCGCATCACCTTCCAAATGGGTATTTGATACACCAAAACACAAAAAACCAAACTATGGACGCCGGAATATGGGACGAGATGTTATATGGTGAATAGGAGCTGGCAAATGAATTGATGAAGGATACAATTCTGGCACATCTGTTAGATGCGTTGAAACGCCTTCACCAAAGATATGAGTCAGCTGCAGACATCTTGCAGAATCTCGAAGCGATGTTCGCACATCAGACCCATATGGCAATCCAAAATGTGAAGCAAGAAATTGTTGAATTAAAAATGGAAAGAGGGACGACTGCAGCGCAACACATTCTTAGGGTTATGGTGCTATTTGAGGAGCTTGAGATCCTCGGCGAAAAATGTGATTTCAAGACTAAGATTGATTTCATTCTCCAATCCTTACCAAAGAGCTATAATCACCACTATCTTGAGTATCTATTGGAAGATCTAGATTTTACAGTGGATGATCTTGTAAATGCTCTCACTTTGGTTGAAAGGGAAAGGGAGCGCGAGGAAAAGAACTTGGGAAAACAGAAATCTTCTTTTCATCCAAGGTCAAGTGGTGATAAGGATGATGAAAAGAGAAGAAAGTTAAACCAAGTAGACTCAACATCAAATAAGAGCACGAAATCAAGCATGAGGAAAGTTTTGGAAAGCGGCGGAGTAGGACACTCGAGGACAGCCTGTTCCAATCCCAAGAGGAATGGAAGGAAAGGTAATTTTCACGCACTAGTTGTTGAAACTTGCTTAGCGGCGTATGCCTCCCATTTATGGGTGGTGGATACGGGATCCACTGATCATGTTTGTTTCACTTTACAGGGGTTCAATCGGACTCGGCAACTTAGTGGGAGTGAGATCCTCATCACACTGGACGATGCTACGAGAGTGGCAGCTGAAGCAGTGGGAGAAGTGCACCTGTCTTTTGAAGACAGAGTTTTAATTTTAAGAGATGTTCTTTACGTTCCGAATTTTAGAAAGAATTTGATTTCGCTTTCTAAACTTTACCTTGATGGATATTCGGTTACTTTTGATAAAGTTGTTACCATTTCTCTTTATGATAAATTTGTCTGTCATGGAACGTTGTCAAGTAATCTCTATACAATTAACTGTGCACACCACTCACGAAATGTATCCTATAGCACATCAAATGTTTCCAATAGAAGAAAATGTTCATCAGACGTGACGAAACACTTCTATGGCATCTAAGAATGGGACATATTAATCCAAAGAGGATCCAAAGGTTGGTGAAAGACGGTTCACTAGAGTTTCTACAAGTTGAACCAATTCCAACCTGCGAATCATGTTTGGAGGGTAAAATGACCAAGAGGGCATTTGGAGCCAAGGGGTATAGAGCCAAAGAAGTGTTAGAAATCGTTCACACAGACGTATGTGGTTCAATGTCAACCAAAGTAAGAGGAGGTTACGAGTATTTCGTCACTTTTATTGATGATTACTCGAGGTACGGTTATATTTTCCTTATGAAGCATAAATCTGAGACCTTTGAGAAATTCAAAGAATTTAAGGCTCAAGCAGAGAATCATAGGAAAAAACGATAAGTCTCTACGATCCGATCGTGGAGGCGAAGTACCTCAAATGATGAGTTTTTGAACTACTTGTCGATGAAGGGATTGCATCCCACTATCGCAGACCCGGAACCCCTCAACAAAACGGGGTTGTAGAGCGAAGAAACAGAACTCTTTTAGAAATGGTTAGATCAATGTTGTGTTATGCGGATCTTCCCAAGTCGTTCTGGGGTCATGCCTTGGAAATAGCGGCTTACATTCTGAACTTGGTGCCATCCAAATCGGTTCCCAAAACTCCCAAACAATTGTGCCTAGTTTGAGACACATGAGAATTTGGGGGTATCCGGCCTACGTGTTGGACAAGGAAGCCGGGAAATTGGATTCTCGATCAGAATTAAGGCTGTTTATAGGATACCCCGAGGGAACAAAAGGGTGTATGTTCTATGGTCCCGAAGATCAAAAGGTGGTAACCCCATTTTTGAGCTAAGAACGGCCGTAAGTAACCTCATTGCTAACCTCATTGCAACTACAAGATGATATACCAAACAACACACTTTTCACAACCGAACCTCGTCAGAGTGGGAGGGTTGTAAGATAGCCCGAGAGATTCATGGGGATAGGAGAGTCCTCGGACTTGATTCCCGGACAAGACGAATCAGACCCATGGACATATGATGAGGCAATCCAAGACAAGGATGCGGTTTCTTGGCAAAAGGCAATGAAAGTAGAAATGGGGTCTATGGATCATAATAGAGTGTGGGAGCTAGTCAAACCACTTAATGGGGTCAAACCCATTGGTTGCAAGTATGTATACAAGAGAAAGAGGGGACCGGACGGGAAGGTGGAAACCTTCAAGGAAAGGCTTGTGGCGAAAGGTTATACTCAGAAAGAAGGGATCGACTATGAGGAAACCTTTTCACCTGTAGCAATGCTTAAGTCCATCCGGATTCTCTTGTCGATAGTCACAAGATCTCGATTTTGAAATCGCAAATGGATGTCAAGACAAATTTTCCTTAATGGAAGTCTTGATGAGGAAATCTATATGCAACAACCCCAAGGCTTCATTGAAAAGGGCCAAGAACACCTAGTTTGTAAGCTCATGAAGTCCATTTACTTGACTCAAACAGCATCCAGAGCTTGGAACCAATGTTTTGATCATGTTATAAAGTCTTATGGGTTTGATCAAAACGAGTTCGAAAGTTATGTGTACAAAAAGCATGTCGGAACTGCATTGGTATTCTTAGTACCATACGTAGATGACACTCGCTCATCGAGAACGATGTAAAGGTGTTATCGGGCGTAAGGGCATGGCTTTCAAAAAGCAGTTTTGATATGAAGGACTTAGGGGAAGCGGGAACATCTTTGGAATCAAGATCACTCGAGATCGCAAGAAAAAATGATAGGCTTATCGCAAGCTTCATACATAGACACCTGCCTTGAAACAATTCAAAGATGCATGATTCCAAGAAAGGCTTCAGTACCTTTTCGTATGGAATCCATCTATCCAAGGAAATGTACCCTAAGACACAAAAGGAGATAGATGGCATGAAGGGCATTCCTTATGCTTCGGTATGTTCAAGCCTTATGTATGCAATGTTTGTGCACGAGACCGGATATCCGCTTTTCCGTAGGCATGGTGGCAAGATATCAAAGTAACCCGAGGAAGGAACATTGATTTGACGCTTAAAAACATTCCAAGTATCCGAAAAGAACTCGAGATAGAATGTTGGTTTATCATCGATAGTCTAATCCCCATAGGCTACCTTTTCTAGGATTTCCAATCGGACTTAGATTCCGTAAAATCTACCTCCCAGAGTGTGTTTTGCATGGGGAGGAGCCATGACGTGGAGAAGCGTTAGCGAAAATGCATCGCAGATTCTACCATGGAAGCCGAATATGTAACTACTTGCGAGGCAGCGAAAGAAGCGGTTTGGCTCAAGAACTTCCTAGTGGACTTGGATGTAGTTCCAAATTTGCCAAAGACAATCATCATTTTATTGTGACAATGCCGAGCAATTTGCAAATTCAAGGAACCCAAGAGCCCACAAGGCCAAAGAAACACATTGAAAGGAAATACCATCATATACTAGAAATCGTTAAGAGATGAGATATAGAGGTGGCAAAGATTACGCCTAAGACAACCTAGCTGATCCATTCATAAAGGGTCTGCCTCAGAATACATTTGAGAGACATGTGAAAGGAATGGGTGTCAAGACCGCCGCTAACTGCTTTGAGTATAATTGGGAGACATTATTAGGTTCGTGTAGGTGACATTTGATGTCACGACAGAACTACACGAGACATCCGATGTATACTTAAAAGCGGACTTTGAGTATAAGTGGGAGATTGTTGGGATTATAATTGAAAGTATGCTTTTACTTTGATAATCGCATCAATTTTGGACTTATTTATTGAAATAAATTGTTTATCACCGATGCTTTAAATATCATCGAATGTTACATATATTTACCGCATAACTGCTCAATAAATAGTATGTGTTACATCAGTAGTTAATTTAGTGAAACCGATCACGAAGATTAAATTAACAGTTCCTTTGTAACTAAAAAGTACACCATTCACGACCCGATGGAAATGAACAATCCATCGTGAAAGGTTGTAGTGTAAGGCTCGGATTGGTTTGTCTTGACCAAGAGATTACACTAGTGCATGACCGATGCATTGAAGAGGACCTCCACAGAGGACAAATTCTTGAATCCCGAACTAGGAAGAATTAGACCTCAGTGGTTATTTATTTCTTAATCTTTGTCCCTTAAATAGGATTGCTTGGGGTTAGTAACTATTGCTTTGACTTATTACGGGAAGAGAATCAATGAGATTCAATACTCTATATCTTGGGCAATATTATTGGTCACATTGTGATTGCTAAGATTTAATACGGAGAATCGTGTGCAAGTACGCTTGTTCGATTTGCCCCCTTAGGAGGTTCATAAGTTTTATCATACCAAATCTTGCAAGTGGAACTAGTTTCCGGTATGGATAATAATGTTGAACCGTTCCTTTACCAAGGATAAAAGATATTAATTAATGGAAAGCTATTTTAGTGGCTTGAATTAATTATTGGGCTAGATAATCTTAAACACGGGAAATAATAACCGGGAGTCATATTAACTGTAATATGGGTTAAGATGGATAGTGCAATATTAATTATGTAGTGGGATTAATTAATATTTATGGGCTTGAATAATATTGTGGCTCAATATTGATAATTCAAGGTCCATTGGAAAGTCCAATCTTAATTCTCCTAAAGGCCCCCTAAGTAGCCCAACATAAAGTCCAATAACTGAAAAAAGTGTTTAAAAATAAAATAAACTTGTTGCTTATTTTTCCTCATATTTTTCAAAAATTATGGATAAAAGGGGAGAAAGATTTTCTTTGAATTTTGTTATGGAATGAAGATATGTATTCTTGGAATACAAGATTATCTCATTAAATTCAAGAAATCTCCCACTTGGTTATTCATATTGAAATTTTCGAAATTTTTAAAATAAAAGGGAAAGAAAGATTTTCTTGAAAATATATTATGGAAGATATGTATTTCTTGAATACAAGTATATCTCATAAATTCAAGAAGATCCAAATCTTGGAATCTTGATCCTATTATTTTCGAAAATTTCCGTAACAAGATGAGGTGAGATTTTGTGTGGAATATTTTAATTATGAAGAAAAGAATATAGGAGATATATTCAAGATTTCTTGGAGATCAAGAAAAAGATTTTCCCATATTATTTTATCACTAAAAAATCGTCCAACACCCCATCTATAAATAGGGGATGATTCTTTCATTCCCAAGTACAATTCCATGTGCTGGAAAAATTAGTAAATCCACAAAGGTGGTGCAACAAAGTTTATTTTTCCTTTTGTTAATTGTTCGCGAGTATCCTTCCACCGGATTGTCGAGCAAGGACTAGGGAATACTTGGAAAGGTCTTTTGGTGTGTTTTCATCGATGAGACCATTGTCATTCCAAGAGGTACGTTCACGTAAACTCGTAGTAATTCCGCATGCGTAGGATTTTACGTGAACTGTTTATATGCATGATTTGTTGTTGAATTATTATTTGAATTAATTTAGGATTAATTCATGCTAGTAATAATTGTTAGAATTAAATTTTTATTTAAATATTCATCCCGAATAGTTCCGGGCAATTAATTCCCCAACAAAATCGTCAGCAAAAGTGATGAAGTAGGCGAAGTGACCCCTAGCTAGAGTGGGCAATGGTCCACATACGCCACTGTGGATCAACTCTAGAACTTCTTTGGCACGAATCCCTTTCCCAGAAAAGGGTTTGTTGGTCATCTTGCCCTTGAGACAGGATTCACAATTTCCATAAGACTCAAAGTCTAATGGGGTTAAGTAGTCTAACTTTCTTAACCTTTCTATCCTATTCTCATTTGCATGACCAAGCCTACAATGCCACAAGTAAGTCGGGTTTTCACGATTACTAAGTTTGAGTTGTTTGTTTTGTATATTAAAAATATTATGTCCACAATGCAACAAATATAAACCATTAGATAAAGGAGCATTTCCATACACATCACCATTAAGCGAAAAATAACAATTATTATTTGCAAAATGGAAGGAAAAACCTTCAATATCCAACATCGGAATAGAAATAATGTTGCGGGTAATAGAAGGAACAAAATAAAAATTATTTAATTCAAGTCTAAAACCAGAAGGTAAGTCTAAAACATAAACACCAACACGTTCAGCAGCAACTCTTGCTCCATTCCCAACGTGTAGGGCGACTTCACCCGGCCTAACTGCCCTGCTATGCTTGAGACCCTGCACATTAGTACAAATGTGTGAGCCACAACCGGTATCCAATACCTAGCAGTTAGTATCATTTGTGGACATGTTTATCTCAATAACAAACATACCTGTTCCAGTGGCTGAGACACCTTGTGTCTCCTTTTCAGCTGCTAGAACCTTACAGTCCTTCTTCCAATGCCCCTTCTGCTTGCAGTGAAGGCATACATCCTTGTCCACCCTCTCCTTCTTTTGAATCCCACCTTTGGGCTTGAGGAAATTTTTGCTTGGAGCCTTTCTTTGCCTTGCCCCTTCGCTTCTTCTTTCCTTTCTGAGTAGAAGAAGTAGAGGCACTCACCATGAGCACGGGCTTTTCCTTAGCAGTGGAAGACTCAAAAGTCTTTAGCATGTTATGCAGCTCGGGTATAGTCAATTCAGTCTTATTCATATTAAAGTTTACCATGAAACTCGAGTTTCAATCGGGAAGTGACTGAAGAATGGCATAAACAACAACATTGGTCCCGAGCTCAATGCCCAACCGACCAAGTTTCTCGATTAGCCCTATCATCTTCAACACATGAGGATAAACTTTCCCTCCTTCAGACATCCGACATCTAAACAGATCTCTCATCACTTCATAAATCTCGGAACGAGATTCAGAATCAAAGAGATCCTTCAGATGCTTGATCATCTCAAAGGCTCATGCTGCCTTTGCAACTCGGGAGTCATCCCGAGAAGCATAACACACTGAGCCTGGGAAGCATCATCTTGATGCTTCTTCTGAGCTTCGGCGTCAAACGCCTCGGCTCCTTCAGTACCAGCCTCCGGGTAGCAGGGATTGGTGTGTCCAACACGTACTCAATCTTTTCTTGCCTTAGCACCAAACGCACGTTTCGGTCCCAGATGTGAAAATTTGGCCCATCCAATTTGTTCGTTTCCAAAATGTTTCTCAGTGATAAGTTATTCATTTCAACAATCCTAGAGAAATAAAATAAAACAGAAATTAAAACACATAATTCCTATGATCAATATTCAACAATCAAAATAAAATGGTCTTTCAAATTTATTTTGTCTCCATTATTTTCATATATTCAACGACCTCATTGGAAGAATACGAATTTATATCTAATATAAATCATAATGGACTAGGATCCACATTCCTACTATCATAATATCTATTTGGGCTAATTACTATGACAGCATAACTGGTAGGTCTCCAAACCAATTGCAAAATTTGCAACTCCTAATGGATTGAACCTAGTTCAATCGGATGCCCCTTGACTTTCGTTTCCCTGCTTGGGCTGGTGAAACAAAGTCAAGTTGATTTACAACCATCAAGCGGCGACACTACGTGTCCCTATAAAAGTCCCGTTAGATGTAATTCCGAGCAAAAGACTTGGGCCTTAAATACTCATTGGAACGAAATCTCCGATTTACTTTTAATTTCGATGGAAGGCATCGTTCAAATTAATGGAAATCATATTTTATTGAGGAACACTTTCAAAGGTGGGGTATTAATTGCTTAATCGAGATCCAACATGTTAATCTATATCACATTTGAGCAATTATTGGGCGCCGCCTACCCAAACATGATTTTACATGGACTAACACTTATATGGGCGCCGTCTACCCAAACAATAAATACAGTCAGACAATTATTGGGCACCGCCTACCCAAATAGTTATGATGCGGACGTAAAAAATATTAACAAATATAAATTAATAAACAAGTTAAACGAGTGGGATTTAATAATTCCTTCTCAACCGAAATTTCAAAATCCAATTTTAAATTCAATTTCAAATTATTAAAATTAATAATTAATCAAATTAACTATTATTAAAAGTCAAACTTTTAATTTCTTATTTAAATTAATCAAATTAAATTTAATCCATAATTTAATTGTTTTATTATCAAGGGCTCAGATGCAATTTCCAAATATTGCATTGGAGGACCTATTCCAAAACTATTTCCAGAATAGTCCTCTGCCATCACCACCCAAAATTCGACAGCATCCAATCTGTATTTTGGGACAACCGTTTCCAAATACCAACCCGAACCATTATCAATTTCAGAATTAATCCAATCAATTCATCAAATTCGTCCAATATTGCAATCGAAATCAAACCAAACAAGAACGAAATTGAACGAAATTAAGCAACACACCGAGAACCCCAGAACTGGAATTCTATAGAGATCGAGCGAAGGACCAGAGTGGACTGGAACTCGCAGAAAGCCATCGAAAATCAGAAAAGGGGGCGGAGCTCGAGGCTGGAGCTTGACGCGAGCCACCACCGCCGCTTAGGCGCGTGGGTGGCTCATCGTCGAGCACCATGGGCTGCGCGCAGAGCCGCACACCCAACCACCGTGGCAGTTCGAAACCAGGCGGAGGAGATCGAATCGGCTGCGTACCGCCACCGAATCATCTCGATTCTGGTGACGTGCCGTCTCGGCCCAAGTCGAGAGGAGCACCGCCGAGAAAAGAGACGACAAATTGACAGTGGTGCGATGAAGACGAAGACGGGGATGCGAGGCTCGAAGCCTGGGATGGGAAGAGTGCTCGAAGCGCGCCATGAGCCCCCGCACGCGTTGCGAGGCTACGGTGCCCAGCTCCGGCCTTAAGCAACGCGGCATGGCGTCGCGGCCGCAAGGGATCGAGGTGCAACGGCGGGATTTCTCTCCAAGAGAAAACCCTAGGTCAATTTGGGGGAAGGCTCCTCGAAGAAGACGACCAGGGCGGGTGAAATAAAACAATGGGGTGCGATCGAAATTATCAAATAATTCGGTCGTGCCCCTTGTGTTAAATAAATTTTTTTATTCTGAAACACAATTATGCAATTAATCAAAGAATATGCGCTCTAATACCACTGTTGGAATATAGAGGCACGTAAAACACGTAATCACATGTGCAACGGAAATTATAGTTCACCAACAACGAACAATTAATTGCATACATATTACAATAATCATAACGAGAAATCTTACAATAACTCGAGTGCAGATTTCTCTACTACGGTATCCACGTAATCCCCAATTACAGACTTGAACGGATTTGCCAGCGTTGAATCCCGAGACAGATTTGCTAGAAAAATCCAAACTCTAGATCTTATGGAGAAAATATGAAGTGATGTTTTTTTGAATTCCCAAGAGCTTGTATATATAGGGAGGCCCATCATAAATCTTAAGCTAGCCCAATTAGGGAAATAAAAACCCTAATCTTGAATTAAATTAATTCCTTTTAATTTAATTCCCTAAATATAAATTTCTACGGATTTAAATGCCTTATATGAAAATCTCTACGATTTATTTCCATATACATTAAATTCTACAATTATATTCCAAATATAATTATTGGGAGTTCTTGTTTAATTAAATCCAATTTAATTAAATATTAAATCCAATTTAACATTTAATCAACCAACTATAATCCGTAAAAGGGAACTACTTGTTGTGTGACCCATAGGCCCTCATATACCGAGCGATTAGTTAAACTAACGGTCTTAATTGAACCCTAGTCAATAAATCAGACATTCTCAATATATGAGGTACGTTGCGAGAAACATGCAACTGCCTGTAACTGAAACGTGGGCAATTGCGATTTCCTCCTTTCATTCACGAGTACTCGATTAGTCTTGAACATGATGAAGTGTCTATTCAAATAACTTAATCAGTTTATCTCAAATTACTAATTGATCATTAGTGACACACTTAGTTACAAAGTCTAAGTTGAAGTGCATTGGCCAATGACTTAGATCCAATTATGATGAGAAGATGAGTATTCTCTCTAAATCCACTTTGAGGAATGAATCCTTTTCTTGGCTCAACTACCACGCACATGCACTTCATGATGAACTCAATCTAAGTCATATCTACCCATAGACGGGTGCAAGCGGGTCATGGTCAAAGTTCATCACTCCACACATGTCGTGCGTATTGACCTCAAGTCAAAGGAGTATCGCATCGCTCCCACTAACCGAGACACCCGTAGACACATATAGTGGAACTACATCAAACGGTTTCTCGGATGGGTATACCAATATCCTCTAAGGTATTTGTGCATCCACCATGAGATACCTAGTATCTCGTAGTAAGTGAGATCTTACTACACTCTCTAAGAGTATGATGCAGATCGCACACCAATCTCCATTGCATCATCAATAACCCATTCTTGATGATCCTCGATTGGGGCTATTTGAGAATCGTGCTTTAAGTCATTTGAGTTCTCACACACTCAATGACAGCAGTGATTCAAGGGAACACATATAAGAATAAATGCAAACAATCAAACATAATATTCTAATGAGTGTAACACCATACATTTAATATTAACCAAACAATAATATTAAACAAATACTGAATACTATCTGAGTATTATGTCCTTACAATGGATTGTCTCTAGGACACTAACACTAACAAACACAACTCTCAAAATCATTTTGATCAAACCCATTAGATTTGATTACATGATCAAAATATTGGTTCCAAGCCCGAGATGCTTGCTTCAGTCTATAAATGGACTTCCTTAGCTTGCACACAAGGTGCTCTTGGCCTTTTTCGATGAAACCTTCGGGCTGTTGGATATAAATTTCCTCATCAAGACTCCCGTTAAGGAAAGTTGTCTTGACATCCATTTTCCAGATCTCAAAATCTAAATGCACAGCTATTTTCAAGAGAATACGAATGGAGTTAAGCATGGCCACAGGCGAAAAGGTTTCTTCATAATTGATACCCTCTTTCTGAGTGTATCCCTTTGCCACAAGCCTAGCTTTAAAGGTTTCCACCTTCCCGTCCGGTCCTCTTTTTCTCTTGTAGACCCACTTGCATCCAATGGGTTTTACCGCACTGGGTGGTTCAACTAGCTCCCACACTTGATTATGATCCATTGAGCCCATCTCGGCTTCCATCGCAGTTTTCCAGGATTCTGAATCCTTATCTTGGACCGCCTCCTTGTAGGACCAGGGGTCTGATTCACTATCCCTGGGGATCAAATCCGAAGACTCTCCTATCCCCAAGAATCTCTCAGTTATCGGATAACCCTCCCACTACGACGAGGTTTCGATTGTGTCAGTGTGACGCTTGGTATATCAACCTGTACAGTTGGTATAGGAGTTTGCCCTCTTATTTCATTTAAGGTAATCTCACTTTTGGGCTTTCGACTGTTCATAAAGTCTTCTTCCAAAAATCTAAAGTGCGTACTGATTACCACCTTTTGATCTTTGGGACCATATAACATGAACCCTTTAGTTCCCATGGGATATCCTATAAACAGCCTTAGCTCCGATGTGTGTCCAACTTTCCGGCTTCCTTGTCTAGCACGTATGCCGGACACCCCCAAATTCTAAGATGTCTCAGATTGGGCTTGCGCCCGGTCCACAACTCTTTAGGGGTTTTGGGAACCGATTTGGATGGCACCAAATTCAGAACATAAGCCACCGTTTCCAAGGCATGACCCCAAAACGACTTGGGTAGATCTGAATAACTCATCATCGATCTGATCATTTCTAAGAGTGTTCTGTTTCTTCGTTCTGCAACCCCATTTTGTTGAGGGGTCCCGGGTGTAGTCAACTGAGAAACAATGCCCTCGTCTAATAGGTAGTTCAAAAACTCATCGCTGAGGTATTCGCCTCCATGATCAGATCGTAGAAACTTGATACTTTTTCCCTATGATTCTCCACTTCGGCTTTGAACTCCTTGAATTTATCAAAGGTTTCCGATTTATGTTTCATGAGGAAAATGTACCTGAACCTTGAGTAATCATCGATGAATGTCACAAAATACTCATAGCCACCTCTATCTTTGGTTGACATTGGACCACACACGTCAGTGTGAACGATTTGGAACACTTCTATGGCTCTATTCCCCTTGGCTCCAAATGCCCTCTTGGTCATTTTACCCTCCAAACAAGATTCGCAGGTTGGAAGTGGTTATAGCTGTAGGTCCGATAGTGAACCATCTTTCACCAACCTTTGGATCCTATTTAGATTGATATGACCTAATCTAAGATGCCACAGAAGTGTCTCATTCACGTTTTCTGAATGTTTTCTCTAATTGTTCTAAACAGTCTATGTGTTATAAGATGCATTTTGTGAGTGATGTGCACAATTAATAGTATAGAGATTGTTCTGTAAAGTTCCATGACAGATAAACACATCATTACGAAAAACAGTAACTTGCTTAGAAAAACAAACAGAATATCCATCATTAAATAGTTTAGAAACTAAAATAAGTTTTTTAAAAAACCGAACATAAAGAACATCTCTCAAAACTAAAGTCTTGTCTTCAAAAGACAGTGCCGTCGCCTCCCATCAATTTGCCACTCACTCGTGGCATTGCCCGAAGTGATGATGATCTCACTTCCACTAAGTTGTTTTTCCACCAACCCCTCAGAATGTGAAACAAACATGATCAGTGGATCCCGTATCCACCACCCATGAATGGGAGGCATACGCTGCTAAACAAGTTTCAACAACTAGTGCATGAGAATTACCTTTCTTCCCAGCTCGCTTGGGTTTGGGACAGGCAGACCACCAATGTCCCTTTTCACCGCAGTTGAAGCACTTCCCCTTTGGATCCTTCTTGACACCCCCAGCATCCCTCACCTTACTTTTGCCCTTGGCAACAGTTGAGCTTGATTGCTTTTGGCCTTTGGCCTTCTTCTTCTTCTTCTTACTCTCCTTTGTCCTAGAAGATGAAGGTGGTCCACTTGCCGTCGAAGCTTGAGTTTGGTGCCCCATCAACGTCTCTGCCAAGACCAAATCTTGTAACAAGTCACCTAGCGAGAACTTCTGATTATTCATCTGATAGTTCAACTGAAAATGCTCAAAACTTTTAGGCAGAGAGTGAAGTACCAAATCAATCTGAGTCTCCAGATCGTAATTTGCACCCAGAACCTCAAGTTTGTTTAGATGAGCCATCATCTTGAGGACATGATCCCTTACGGGCGTGCCCTCCACCATTTTCAGCGAAAGCATCTCTCGCAAGGTGATCTGACGAGCCGTGCAGTTCTGATGTTGGAACATCTTCTTAAGATTTTCCATGATTTCTGCAGCAGTTGCAAATTCTTGGTGTTGGTGTTGCAACACATCCGACATAGATGCCAAGATGGTACACTTAGGCATATCATTGCAGTGCTCCCAGTCATCATATTTTTTCTTTTCTGCCTTACTGGACTCACCAGTTGGCTCATCAGGTTTTGGAGTATCAAGGATCCACTTGTGCTTTTGTGCAGTGAGAAAAATCATCAGTTTACGTTTCCAATCAATATAGTTTTCACCAGATAATTGATGGTCTTTAAGTATAGCACACAGTGGATTAAAAGGTTGTGACATGCTGAACTGAAAAACAATTGTATAAGCACAAAATTATCACTTAATTCGATCACATTATTCATATCAAAATCTCAAAACAATATGAACATGCATCAGCCGACATCTCAAAACAGTTTAAATAGGTCACGTGGGGTGAACTGTGTATTTAAACACATTCAAGCAGGTTAAAAACAAGAACAGTTACAAACCTTTAATTCAAAATTAATAGTCGGCTCCCACTTGACCAATATAAAATTGACAGGGACTTCGGGGAAGTATATGCATATCAATTTTATACCTAAGTAATAACCATGATTAAATACATAATTATTACTTCGCTTTGAACGAGCCTCATGGGGAGGGTCATCGTCGCCACTAATAATAATTCACAATCATCCTTTTGGGAATTTATTCATGTGAAAACCATCTTTTGGCCGTTCCGTGGGGGAAATTTCTCCAAAAGAACTAACAAATAAATAAATCATGGAGGTCAAATTTGATGTAATTTTTATTATCCAAAATAAAATTTGTCAATAAAACATACTTAGCAATTTTCGAAAGTGAGATTTTCTTTAGACAATTCTAAATCATGCAAACATATTTAACAAATAAAATTGCACGAATTTAAAACAAGCATCAAGACAAAATAAATCAAGTTGAGCACATATATCCAACTGTCATGGTTTAAATTCCAAATCTTGATCTTGAGAAATCGTCTCTTCTTTTGCCTTCATCGTTCGTTTCGAAAAGCTCCCACTGAATCCGCAATAATTCTTCAAAGAATGTCCTCCGTTTTGGGTTAGGATGACGTCCGAAAAATGAGTAGCTCACGACCTGGAACGTGAGTCGCTGCGCCAAGACGCCCGCCCAAATTCGGCTCGGCCGTCCATACAGGTCCACGGCCTTGGAAGGTCCCGGCTCAACCCGCCTGACCGACGCCTTGCCTTGCACAAGAGACGATATCCTCGTGCAGCCCTCGATGCCCAATAGCCCCATGCACCTAGCGCGCATCCCGCTGGCCCCGTTCATGTCCCGCCTAGCAATGCTCGTGGTCGTTAGGCCTTTGGCCTAGCCCGCGTGCTCCACCTTGGCTCGCGTACGTCTAGGCACTTGGACTTTCGTCTTTAATTCTTCGTCTTCGTTCTCGATCCGGTTATAATTTATTTACAAAATAAATAAACCTAGATCTAGACTAGTATATTATATTGAACAAATCAAACAAATACTATCTACTCATGGATTTTCTCACGAGCCAAAAACAAATCCGAACGAATCGAATTAAAAACCACAATTTATTTGCATTTAAATAAGCACATTAAAATACAATGACAATTGGATACCTGCAAAACAGATCTAACAGTTTTACTATCCAATTACAATTTTAATGAACAACAATTTAAATTACAGTTTAAAAGATCAAAGCCCGAACCAAGGCTCTGATACTAGTTGTTGGGATAACAAATGTCAGGATCTATCGGGATGACCTCATAAACACATTTAAATTAACAATTATTACAAGCATGAATTAACCTAAGTGAATTCAAATAATAATTAATCCAACAACAACTCGCAAATAATATTTCACGTAAAAGATCCTAGCATGCATAATTTCTAGGAGTTTACGTAAACGTACCCGTTGGAGAGATGGTCTGAGACAGACAGGATCAAGTATTTGGATACCCACCAAAAGTCCTTCTCAAGTATTCCCAAGTCCTCGTTCAATAACCCCGGTGGAAGGTTCTCCAATGAACAATTTATAAAATAAAGAAAAAATAAATATTTGTTGCACCATCTTTGTGGATTTCTAATATTTCCAACACATGGAACTGTAGGGGATGAAAAGAATTCATCACCTTATTTATATAGAGTGGGGGGGATGAAATTTTGGAGTCAAAATAGGGTTAAGAAAGATCTTTTCTTGATCTCCAATAAATCTTGAATATATCTCATATATTCTTCTTTCCATGTGTATATTTCCACAAAAATCTCACACCCTTATTTAGCTCAAAAAATCGAAAATAATAGGGGACTTTCAAGATTGGATCTTTCTTGAATTTATGAGATATTCTTGTATCCTAAAATACATATCTTCCATAAAATATTTCCAAGAATCAAGAAAATCTTTCTTCCCTTTTATTTCTCTATAATTTTCGAAATTAAACAATTAAAGAAACAATGTGGGAGATTTCTTGAATTTATGGGATAATCTTGTATTCCAAGAATACTTATCTCCTTTTCATAAAGATCTTTTCAAGAAAATCCTTCTCCTTTTTTTCTCTAAAATTTTCGAAAAATAAGGAAAAAATAATGCAACAATAATTTAATTTATTTTAAGCACCATTTATTTAATGGACTTTAATTGGGCTACTTGAGGGGCCTTTAGGAGAATTAAGATGGACCTTCCAATGGGCTACTGAATTTCAATATTGAGCCACAATATAATTCAGCACAATAATATTAATTAATACCACTATATAATTAATATTGCACTATCCAACTTAACCCATATTATGGTAATATGGCTCCCAGTTATTATTTCCCGTGTTTAAGATTATTTAGTCCATTAATTAATTAAGCCACTGAAAAGCTTTATATTAATTAATATCTTTATCCTTGGTGTAAGAACAGCTCAGCTTTATTATCCATACCGAAAAATTAATTTCACTTCCAAGATTTGGTATGATAAAGGTTTCGAGCCCACCAAGGGGACCAATCACGCAAGACGTAGCAAGCACATGATTTTATGTATTAATTTAGCAACTGTCATGCAATTAATATTATTGTCCAAGATATAGGGTATCGAAGTCGCAATGATTCTCTTCTCATTTATAAGTCAAAGCAATAACTATTAATCACACACGGTCCTTATTAAGTGACAGAGATTAAAAAATCAACAACCACTGAGGTCTAACTCTTCATCCCATAAGTTAGTGCGAATGAGTTTATCCTCTCTGCATATCCGCTTTAGCGCATCGAATGCACTAGTGTAATCTCTTGGTCAAGACAAGTCAATCTGAGACTTACACATCAACTTCTACCAATAGATTGTTCGGATATATCTAAGTTATGAAAAT
This sequence comes from Stenogyne calaminthoides, assembly GCA_037126765.1. Lineage (NCBI taxonomy): Eukaryota > Viridiplantae > Streptophyta > Magnoliopsida > Lamiales > Lamiaceae > Stenogyne > Stenogyne calaminthoides. The sequence continues at coordinate 10,795,407 of JBBCBC010000029.1, forward strand.
GCACACTCGTTTACAAGAGACAGTTAACGTGATGTTCATTGATCTGGTATCACCACGTTAACAACAATGTAACGCGTGCTATTATATGAACGGTTTGCAATAAATATATATAACATTCAATCATATTTAAAGCAATAGTAATAGATAATTTATTTCAATAAATAAGTGTTTAATACATAGGTTAAACAAAATAAAAGTAAACTTTCACGTATAACCCCAACACCCTAAACCAACACCATCCGCCTGTGGCAGAGACCCAGAAGAAGCAGCAGCCTGATCGATAAAAATTCCAGGCAAATTGAAAAAAGGCAAATGTGAATTATTCGCAAGTCACACACGTCTTGCGATTTAACACCAAAAGAATGGGGGCCGTGTATTGGGGTTATACTTAAAAGTATGCTTTTACTTTGTATAAACAAACTGAATTTTCTTATTTATTTACTTAAATAAATTATTAATCACTGTTGCATTTAAATATGAATGAATGTTATATATTTATTGCAAACCCGTTCAATAAGTTAGTACGTATTACGTTGTAGTTAATTTGGTGATACCAGATCACAGAAGATCAAATTGATAGCTCCTCGTAATTAAGTAAAAATTCACAACCTAGATGGAAATGAACAAACCATCATGAAAGGTTGATGTATAAGACTCAGATTGACTTGTCTTGACCAAGAGATTATACTAGTGCATTTGGATGCACTGAATAGGAACTACATGAGGATAAATTTTTCGGTACTGAATATACAAGAATTAGACCTCAGTGGTGTGTTATTTCTTAATCTCCGTCCCTTTAAATAGGATCGTGTGAATTAATAACTATTGCTTTGACTTATGATAGGAAGAGAGTCATTGTGATTCGATACCTTATATCATGGGCAATATTATTAATTACACGATGATTGTTGACATTTAATATGGAGAATCGTGTGCAAGTACGCCTTGCTTGATTTATCCCCTTGGTGGGCTTAGAATCTTTATCATACCAAATCTTGCAAGTAGAAATTTATTTCCGGTATGAATAATAATGTTGAGTTGTCTTTACTCCAATGATAAAGATATTAATTAATATAAAGCTTGTTCAGTGGCTTAATTAATTAATGGACTAAGATAATCTTAAACACGGGAAATAATGACCGTGAGCTATATTATTTTAAAGTCGTAATATGGGTTAAGATGGATAGTTCAATATTAATTTTATAGTGGAGTAAATTAATATTAATGGACTTTGAATAATATTTGGCACAATATTATAGCTTCATAGTCCATTGGAGGTTCAATCTTAATTATCCTAAAGGCCCCTCAAATAGCCCAAAAATAAAGTCCAATTAATGAAAGAGATAAGAAAATATTCTTGCCTAATACTTCTTGTAATTTTCAAAAATTGTAGGAAAAGGGAAAATAAAGATTTTCTTGATTTTCTTGAAAAGATTTTATGGAAAGAGATGAGTGTTCTTGGAATACATAATTATCCCATAAATTCAAGAAGTTAAATTTTGACTCCTTATTCCTTGTATTTTTTAAAATATGGGATAAAATGGGAATAAGATTTTTATGGAAAAATTTAATTAAGGAGAAAATAATATAGGAGATATATTCAAGATTTCTTGGAGATCAAGGAAAAAAAAAATTCTTCCTTATTTTTTTTCTTAAAAAAAATAGGACAACCCCTCCCTATATATAGGGGATGAATTTTTTATTCCCAACTGCAATTCCATGTGTTGGAAATATTAGAAATCCACAAAGGTGGTGGCAAAATATTTTTGGTTTTCTCTCTTATTAAAATCGTTCGTGAGAATCCTCCCACCGGATTGCATTAGTGGACTTGGGACATATTTGGGAAGACTCTTTGGGTTGATCCATTGTCTCAACGATTGTCTCTACAAGAGGTTAGTAATCTAGTAACTCCTAGATTCTGCATGCTTAGGACTTACGTGGATTACGTGTACGCATGTTGTTTATTCGCTTATTAATTATTATGTTGAATTGATTTAGAATTAATTCATGTTAGTAATTAATTGATTAATTTAAATATGTATTTAAAATCATCTCGAATAGATCCGGGCACCCCTATTTTCCCGACAACTGGTATCAGAGCTCTGGTTTCGAGCTCTGACTTTTAAATTGTTATTTAAATTATGTTGGACATTAAATTGAAAATTGGATTGTAAAATTGCTAGATCTGTTTTGCAGGTATTCAATTGTCATGGTATTTAATGTGTTTAATTTTCATGCTTATGAATGAATTTTTTTTTTATTCGACTCGTTCGGATTTGTTTTTCTCGTGATAAAATCCATGAGTAGATTAGGTTATTTGATTTGATCAATGTAATAGACTAGTCTAGATTTAAGGTGTTTTTATTTTTCGTTAAATAAATTGTAACTTGATCGAAGACGAAGACGGAGACGATGAGTTAAGACGGATCCGGAACCGTGACGCGTGGGGCGTGCGTCGCGTGGAAACGTCTAAAGGGAAACCTGCGACGCGGGACGCCGCTTGTCGAATAAACTTCGCGACGGGCACTGGCGGATCGCCCGCGACGCTGCGCGTGCAGACGCGATGAGGGTGACGCCAGACCGGCGACAGCGCAAAGGCGAATGGGGAGGAAGAGAAGGCGACAGTAACGAAAGGCAGACACGAAGCGCCGCCAAGACGCCGCCCGGCCGGCCGCCAGGATCGCCGAGCACCCTAAGGGCACACGGACGCCGCCAAGACGGCGCCAAGCCAAGCGGCCGGCCGGATGCGAGCTGCTTGGCGTGGCGTTCCAAGATGATCTTTTTTCGAGACGAACGAGTGGGAGAAATTCAAGACGGTGTTTCTTCAAGATCAAGCCAAGGAAAATTAAACCTTGACAGTTGGATAAGTTGTGCCCAATGTGTTTATTTTCTGTTTTGCTTGATTTATTGTTGTATTTTTCTTATGCTTTATTTAATTTGTTTAAATGTGTGTGCATGAGAATTGCTCAACGAAAAATCTCAAATTCAAAAATTACTAAGTATGTTTTAATAATTAATTTGGTTTTGAATCAAATTAATTTTGACCTCCATGATTTATTTATTTGTGAAATCTTTTGGAGAAATTCCCTTACGGGACGGTCAAAAGATAGCTTTCACATGAATAAATTCTCAAAAGGATGATTGTGAATTATTATTAGTGGCGACGATGACCCTCCCACGAGGCTCGATCAAAATGATGTAGTAATTATGTATTTAATCATGGTTATTACTTAGGTATAAAATTGATATGAATATATTTCACCGAAGTCCCTGTTAATTTTATATTGGTCAAGTGGGAGCCGACTATTAATTTTTTTTAATTAAAGGTTTGTAACTGTTCTTGTTTGTAACCTGCTTGAATGTGATTTAAATGATGAAACTCCCAAGAGGCTCATTTAATTATGTTTTGAGATGTTGGCTGATGCATGTTCATATTTTTTTTGAGATTTTAATATGAATCATGTGATCGAATTATGTGATTTTCTTTGTGTTGATCCGGATATTGACACAAGATGTATGTTTATTTTCAGTTTCATCATGTCGCAACCTTTTAATCCACTGTTCAATATACTGAAAGACAATCTGTTTACTGGAGAAAACTTTGTTGATTGGTATCGAAAACTTACTATTGTCCTCACTGCACAAAGCCATAACTGGGTTCTAACTACACCCAAACCAGAGAAGCCATCTGACGAGGCTACGAAAATGGTTAAGAAAGAATATGCTGACTGAGAAGGTTCTAACGAAATGGCAAAGTGTACCATCTTGTCTTCAATGTCAGATGTGTTGCAACACCAAAACGTTGAGACCGCTGCGGACATCATGATCAATCTTAAAGGGATGTTTCAACATCAGAACCGTGTGGCTCGCCAGATCACCATGAGGGATATGCTCTCGATGAAAATGGTGGAGGGAACACCAGTAAGGGATCATGTTCTCCAGATGATGGCTCACCTTAGCAAACTTGAGGTGCTTGGAGCTGAATATGACATCGAGACCCAAATCGATTTCATACTCCATTCCCTGCCCAAAAGCTTTGAGCAGTTCAGGTTGAATTATCAAATGAACAATCAGAATTTCACCTTGCCTGACCTGCTGCAAGCTCTTGTTTCGGCCGAAGGGATATTAGGAGAGAGCAACCAAGCTTTAGCGGCTTTTGACCCATCTTCCTCTTCTAGGACAAAAGGAGGCAAGAAGAAAAAGAAAACCAAAATTGAAAGTCAAGCTAACTCAAGTGTTGCCAAGGGCAAAGGTAAGGTGAAGAAGGAGGGTGGAGTAAGGAGTCCAGCTAAGGGGAAGTGTTTTAACTGCGGTGAAAAAGGACATTGGAGGTCGGCCTGTTCCAAATCCAAAAGGAATGGAAAGAAAGGTAATTCTCACTCACTAGTTGTTGAAACTTGTTTGGCGAGTATATCTTGCCCATTTGTGGGTAGTGGATACGGGATCCACTGATCATGTTTGTTTCACGTTACAGGGGTTCAAGCGGACCCGACAACTTAGTGGAAGTGAGATCCTCATCACGTTAGGCGATGCTACGAGAGTGGCAGCTGAATCAGTGGGAGACGTGCACCTGTCTTTTGTAGACCAGTTTTTAATTTTAAGAGATGTTCTTTATGTTCCTGTTTTTTCGGAAAAAACATTATTTCAGTTTCTAAACTATTTATTGATGGATATTCTGTTCGTTTTAATAAACGTGTTACTGTTTTACGTAACGATGTGATTATCTGTCGTGGAATTTTACGGAACAATCTCTATATTATTAACTGTGCACACCACTCACATAATGCATCGTATAACACATCTATTATTTCATGTAAAAGAAAGCATTCGGCTAACGTGAACGAAACACTTCTTTGGCACCTAATATTAGGTCATATTAACCCAAAAAGGATTCAAAGGTTGGTTCAAGATGGTTCATTGGGGTCTCTCCAGATTGAACCATTTCCAACTTGCGAATCGTGCTTGGAGGGTAAAATGACCAAGAGGGCATTTGGCGCCAAGGGGCTTAGAGCTAAGGAAGTGTTAGAAATCGTTCACACCGACGTGTGTGGTCCAATGCAAATCAAAGCTAGAGGTGGCTACGAGTATTTCGTTACGTTTGTCGATAATTACTCACGCTACGGATACATTTTCCTAATGAAGCATAAATATGAGACCTTTGATAAATTCAAAGAATTTAAGGCTCAAGCAGAGAATCATAAGGAAAAGACTATCAAGTTTCTACGATCTGATCGTGGAGGCGAATACCTCAGCGATGAATTTTTGAACTACCTGTCGAAAGAAGGGATTGCATCCCAGTTGACTGCACCCGGTACCCCTCAACAAAACGGGGTTGCAGAAATGGTAAGATCAATGATGAGTTATGCAGATTTACCAAAATAGTAAGATCAATGATGAGTTATGCAGATTTACCAAAATCGTTATGGGGTTACGCTTTGGAAACAACGGCTTATATTCTAAACTTAGTGCCACCCAAATCAGTTCCTAAAACCCCGAGAGAATTGTGGAAAGGGCGCAAGCCCAGCTATGGATACATCAGGATCTGGGGGTGTCCGGCATACGTGTTAGACAAGGAAGCTGGTAAGTTGGATGCACATTCAGAATTAAGGTTGTTCATTGGGTATCCCGAAGGAATGAAAGGATGCATGTTCTATGGTCCCGAAGATCAAAAGGTCGTAATCAGTACGCACTTTAGATTTTTGGAAGAAGACTATATGAACGATAAAAAGCCTAGAAGTGAAATTACCTTGGAAGAACTTAAGGGGCCAACTCCATTGCCAACTGTACAAAATGATATACCAAACGTCACACCTTCACAACCGGAACCTCGTCGTAGTGGGAGGATTGTCCGATAACCCGAGCGATTCTTAGGGATTGGAGAGTCTTCGGACTTGATCTCAGGCGAAGAATCAGATCCCTGGTCCTACAATGAGGCGATCCAAGACAAAGATGCAACCTCTTGGCAAACAGCAATGGAAGCCAAAATGGGTTCAATGGATCACAATAAAGTGTGGGAGCTAGTCGAACCACTTAATGGGGTAAAACCCATTGGATGTAAGTGGGTTTACAAGAGAAAAAGGGGACCGGATGGAAAGGTTGAAACCTTTAAAGCAAGACTGGTGGCAAAAGGGTACACTCAGAAAGAAGGGATTGACTATGAGGAAACCTTTTCGCCAGTAGTCATGCTCAAGTCCATCTGCATTCTCTTGTCGATTGCTGCACATTTAGACTTTGAGATCTGACAAATAGATGTCAAAACAGCTTCCCTCAATGGAAGTCTTGATGAAGAAATCTATATGCAACAACCCGAAGGTTTCATTGAAAAAGGTCAAGAGCATCTGGTTTGCAAGCTTAAGAAGTCCATTTATGGGCTGAAGCAAGCATCCCGTGCTTGGAATCAGTGTTTTGATCAAGTTATAAAATCCTACGGTTTTGATCAAAACAACTTTAAAAGTTGTGTTTACAAAAAGCATGACGGAACTGCATTGGTATTTTTGGTACTATACGTAGATGACATACTGCTCATCGGAAAACGATGTAAAGGTGTTATCGAACGTAAGGACATGTCTATCAAAACAGTTTGATATGAAAGATTTAGGGGATGCAGGTCACATCCTAGGGATCAAGATCGCAGGAAAAGAATGATCGGGCTTTCGCAAGTCTCATACAGAGATACTGTTTTGGAACGCTTCAGCATGCAAGATTCCAAGAAAGGTTTTGTGCTCTGCAGACATGGAATCCATCTATCCAAATAAATGTGTCCCAAAACACAGAATGAGATAGATGACATGAAAGGCATCCCTTATGCTTCGGCTGTGGAAAGCCTCATGTACTCAATGCTGTGCATGAGACCAGATATCTGCTTTGTCGTAGGCATGGTAGCTAGATATCAAAGCAACCCTGGGAAAGAGCATTGGACTGCGGTAAAGAACATTCTAAAGTATCTGAATAGGACACGGGACAGAATGTTGGTTTACCAGTCAGATAGTCTAATCCCCATAGGTTACACGGACTCGGATTTCCAATCAGACGTTGACTCCAGAAAGTCTACCTCGGGTAGTGTGTTTTGCATGGGGCGAGGAGCCATGACATGGAGAAGCGTAAAGTAGAAATGCATTGCCGATTCTACCATGGAAGCCGAATACGTAGCTGCTTGTGAAGCAGCGAAGGAAGCGGTTTGGCTCAAGAACTTCCTAGTGGACTTGGACGTTGTCCCGGATTTTGCCCAGCACAATCACGGTCTATTGTGATAATGCCGGAGCAGTTGCAAATTCGAGGGAACGGAGAGCACACAAGGCCAGCAAACACATTGAAAGAAAATATCATCTTATACGAATTACCCGCGAGTGTCACCTGTGCGCAACAAACACCAGCAACAGTGGGGCCCGTGTGTTGGGGTTATACTGAAAAGTATGCTTTTACTCTGTATAACCAAACTGAATTTTCTTATTTATTTACTGAAATAAATTATTAATCACTGTTGCATTTAAATATGAATGAATGTTATATATTTATTGCAAACCCGTTCAATAAGTTAGTACGTATTACGTTGTAGTTAATTTGGTGATACCAGATCACATAAGATCAAATTGACAGCTCCTCGTAATTAAGTACAAATTCACAACCTAGATGGAAATGAACAAACCATCATGAAAGGTTGATGTATAAGACTCAGATTGACTTGTCTTGACCAAGAGATTATACTAGTGCATTTGGATGCACTGAATAGGACCTACAGGAGAATAAATTCTTCGGTACTGAATATACAAGAATTAGACCTCAGTGGTGTGTTATTTCTTAATCTCCGTCCCTTAAATAGGATCGTGTGAAATTAATAATTATTGCTTTAACTTATGATAGGAAGAGAGTCATTGTGATTCGATACCTTATATCATGGGCAATATTATTAATTACATGACGATTGCTGACATTTAATATGGAGAATCGTGTGCAAGTACGTCTTGCTTTATTTGTCCCCTTGGTGGGCTCAGAATCTTTATCATACCAAGTCTTGCAAGTGGAAATTTATTTCCGGTATGGAAAAAGTTGATGTTGCACGGATGTTGTTCCAGATGTTGGACAACATTCTGCACAACATCTTAAATTTGTCCTTTCTACTAACACTGACTCCGGTTTATTAGATGTGCTTTTCTATGTTTCCTACATTGCAGGTTGAAGACAATTTCAGATATTGTCAAGTGGTTGCATTGGTGGAGTAAGAATAAAAAGATCATGGGTGGTTACACCAACATCATGGAGATAGTAGAGGAGATCTTCAAGGCTGTCCACACCAAGAGGATAGGACAATGCAGTTGGTCTGAATGTCTATAAATAGATTGCATTGGTCGACATTCAAGTTTGAGTTAAAGTGAAATCTCATTTGCTCTACTCCAAACTTAAGAGAGTAGCATCCGAGACACAACCGTGAGTGGAGTGTGAGGGTCGATGCTATGTCTATTTGTACTGGTCGAGTGTATTCCAACATTTCCCATCAGCATTGTGTTTGTCTTAGTAGATCAAGTTTTAGGTTGAATAAGATCACTAGTTACTTGTTTGAATAGATTGATTTTTGGTGTGTGGTTTTTCACTACACCTTTTTGGATCTTGTAAGAGATTTGTGTGTATCTCACTACTTGTTATAGTGATGTTTTTAACCATAAGGTTCGTATAGTCTTATTATAAACTATACACAATTTTGGAAAATCCTTTGCACTGCGTTTTTATACTTTCGCTGTCATATGTTGTTTTATATGTTTCACAACATTGTCAACAAAACTCTGAAAATACACGCGCACACACTTTCAGTTGGCGCCAGAACCATAAACTTGATACACTAAGTTAAAGGTCCAGTGTTTAAAGTGTGTTTTTGCAATGGAATATCCACTAACTCCTTCTTTAAAACCTCCAATTTTGGTTGGATCAAATTATCCCTACTGGAAACCCAAAATGCGCATGTATATTAAGTCTATAGATGAGAGAGAATGGTGTAGTGTGTTTTCTGGTTGGAATCCTCCAAAAACAGTAGGTGATATTGATGGAGAATCACAAGTCAAAAAGGAGATTGATTGGTCCAATGATGAATGTACATCGGCCAATTTCAATTCTAAAGCCCTCAATGCCATTTTTACTGCTACTGATGTTTCTATGTTTAAACTGATATCTAACTGTGTTTCTTCTAAGGAAGCATGGGATATATTGCAGGAACATTTTGAAGGATCAGAAAGTGTTCGAAGAACTAGACTTAGAATGTTGGGAACCAAGTTTGAAAACTTGAAGATGAAAGATGATGAGAATATTTCATCATACAATGAAAGGATAAGTGAGATTGCTAATGAGTCACACTCACTTGGTGATCCAATTTATAACACTCGGTTAGTTAATAAGATACTTAGAACTGTTCCTAAAAGATTTGATGCAAAAATATGTGCAATAGGAGAGACTAAGAACACTGATTTATTGAGTCAAAATGAATTGATAAGCATTTTGAAAACTTATGAGATTAACTCAAATATGTTAGATGATGATAAACATGAGAAAGATAAAGACAAGAAAGTACTTGCTTTTAGAGGTGAAACTTCTGATAATGTTGGTAAACATCCTTATGTGACTGAAGTTGATTATGATGATGATGTTTCTGATATATGTGATGAAAATGTTTCTGAACAATTTGCTCTTATCACTAAGCAATTCAAATATTTTCAATCAAAGGATAAGTTTAACCAAAATACTTCTCCCTCTGATAAAAAGCTTGTTCCAAGTCAGTCTTCCAGTTTCAATCAACCTAGACAATTCAATAAGGATAACAAGTTCAAATATGATCCTGAGTACAGAAAAAAGGTTAAATGTGATGCATGTTCTGGATATGGTCATTATGCTAATGAATGTGCTAATACTGTGCTTAGGAAGAAAATGAACTTTAATGCTACCTTAAGTGATGATTCTGATTATGAAACTGATTTTGGTAAATGTGAGCTAAGTGCTATGTCTGCTAGAATAGTTTATGATGATACATTTGATGATGATCTCGATGATTATTGGTCTGAAGTAGATTCAGATGTTCTTACAACATCTGAAACAACATTCAGTCAATATAACTCTGAGATTAACTGTTTTACTGGAACTATTCTGAATGCTAAAACACCAAAATCTGTTGATTGTGACTCTGAATATCTGAAGTTTAAAACTGATTTAGAAACTCAAAAACAAGTGTTGAGTTCCTTATCTTTAGAAAATTCAGATTTGAAAGAAAATCTTTTGAAGCTTGAAGTTCTTTTAACTAGAAAAGATGTGGAAATTTCTTCTTTGAAAGATGAACTTAAGTGCACTACTCTAAGTTTTAAAAAGTTTTCTGCAAGCACTACTGAATTGAATGAGGCATTAATGATTGGTAGATCTGATAATGCTGGACTTGGTTTTGTGAAAACTTCTGAAAATACTCCTTTATCCTGTTAACCTATTTCTTTTGTAAAAGCTGGAACTTATTTGCCTAAATCTTTGAAAGGTAAACAAAAGAAATCTGATGGTTTGTTTAAAGAGTATGTCTGTTTTTACTGTGTTGGAGTAGGTCATATTCGTCCATATTGTTCTAAGTTAAGAAGAGACTTAAAAGCTGGAAATGTTTTACTTGATAAAATTGAACACCCTATAAAACAGGTTAACAACACTAAAAAGTTGATTCATAAGAACATGTCATGTAATGTTGTGTATACATCTTTGAAAGCATGTGTTCTTGGATCTTGGTACTTTGATAGTGGTTGTTCTAGACACATGACTGGTCAACTTAATTATTTATCTGATTATATATCATGTAATGGTGGTCATGTTACATATGGAGGTGGTTCAAAATGTAAAGTTGTTGGTAAAGGAACCTCGAATGTTCCTGGATTTCTAAAGTTGAAAAATGTATTGCATGTAAAAGGTTTACTTGTTAATCTGATTAGTATTAGTCAGTTATGTGATGATGATTTACATGTGAAATTTGACAAGAATTCATGTTATGTGTTTGATAAAAATGATGATTGCTTAATGACTGGCAAAAGATCTGCTGATAATTGCTATTTGATTGGTTCAAATCATGCTTGTAAAAGTGCTAAAGCAGATGATATTATTTTGTGGCATCAAAAACTTGGTCATGCTAATTACAGAAGTATTCAGAAATTACATAGACTAGGTGTTGTTGTTGGTTTACCTGATCTTAACTTTGAAAAAGGAAAAATCTGTGGACCATGCCAGAAAGGTAAGCAAGTGAGGACAACACATCAAATGTTGTCAGCATGTACAACAAACAGGTGTTGTGAATTGATTCATATGGATCTAATGGGTCCTATGGAAACTGAAAGTTTAGGTGGAAAGAGGTATTCATATGTTCTTGTAGATGATTTTTCTAGATATACTTGGGTTATTTTTCTAAAAGAAAAATCAGATACCTATTCTGAGATCAAAATACAAAAGGTTTAAAATTGTTTTATGTTTAAAGATCAGTAGGATAAGGTCTGATCATGGAAGAGAATTTGAAAACAGTTTGTTTACTAATTTTTGTGAAAAGAAAGATATTTTGCAAGAGTTTTCTTCACCTAAAACTCCTCAACAAAATGGAATTGCTGAAAGAAAGAATAGAACTTTGCAAGAAATGGCAAGAGTTATGTTAACCTCAAAAAGTCTTTCTAAGAAATTTTGGGCTGAAGCTTTGAATACTGCTTGTCACATTGTGAATAGAGTCTATATTCGTTCTGGTAGTAATTGTACTCCCTATGAGATTCTGAATAATAATAAACCAAATTTGAAATACTTTCATGTATTTGGTTGTGTTTGTTACATTTTGAATGATAGAGATCAGTTGCACAAGTTTGATTCTAAGAGTGATAAAGGATTTTTCTTAGGATATTCTAAGAATAGCAAGGCATATAGAATCTATAACTTGAGAACTGATACAATGCAAGAATCTGTTAATGTGGTATTTGATGAACTTGCAAGTCTTGCAGGTAAAAGTGCTGAAGATAATGTATCAGATTTGATAGAAGTATCCAGAAATACTGATGACACTGAAGATAGTAAAAATGTTGATCAGAATCAGAATGTTCCTTCAACATCTGATGCAACATTACTCAAAAGTTCAAATACTGAAAATCTGTCACAAGATTCACAGTATCCAAAACATTTGGTTCCCTCAACAAAGATAATGAAAAGTCTTCCATCAGATTAGATCATTGGAGAAGCTACCACTGGTGTACAAACTAGAAGAAGAATGGGTATTCATATCAATAACCTTGTAAGATCAGTTTGCATGTCATCCATATGCAATCAGGTAACTTTTGAGTGTTATCATTCTGAAATTGAGCCTAAAAATGTGAAAGAAGCTCTTGATGATGAAAATTGGATAAATGCTATGCATGAAGAGCTTAATCAGATTGAAAGAAACGATGTTTGGACACTTGTACCTAGACTTAATTCTGATATTAATGTCATAGGAACAAAATGGATTTTCAAGAATGTGAGAAATAAGGCTAGATTGGTTGCTCAAGGATATACTCAGATTGAAGGAATAGACTTTGATGAAACATTTGCTCTTGTTGCTAGAATTGAATCTATTAGATTACTTCTTGCTATTGCATGTTTCATTAATATTAACTTGCATCAAATGGATGTTAAAGTTGCTTTCTTAAATGGTATTCTGGATGATGAAGCTTATGTTGAACAGCCTAAAGGTTTTGAAAATCTGGAATTTCCTGATCATGTTTACAAGTTAAAAAAGGTTTGTATGGTGTAAAACAAGCACCTAGAGCTTGGTATGGTAGACTTACTGATTTCTTACTTGAATTTGAATTTTTGAGAGGTGAAGCTGATAGAACCTTGTTCATTAAAAATTCTGAGAATGATATCATGGTTGCTCAAATATATGTTGATGATATTGTATTTGGTTCAACTAGTAATGATATGCTTGAGAGTTTTGTTAAAGAAATGACATGTACCTTTGAAATGTCCATGGTTGGAGAACTGAATTTCTTTTTAGGTCTTCAAATCAAACAAGTTAAAGATGGTATTTTCTTTTCTCAAAACAAATATGCTAAGAATTTGGTGAAAAGATTTGGTCTTGAAACTAAAAAACTATGAAAACCCCTATGGGTTCAACTCAAAAGTTGAGTAAAGACTTGATTGGAAAAGATGTTGATCCTACTTTGTATAGATCAATGATTGGAAGTCTTTTGTACTTAACTTCTAGTAGGTCTGATATTATGTATAGTGTCTGTCTTTGTGCTAGATATCAAGCTAATCTTAAGGAATCACACCTTAATTCTGTGAAAAGAATTATAAGATATGTAGCTGGAACATGTGATCTAGGTATTTGGTACTCAAAGGATACTAATTGCTCTTTAGTTATCTATAGTGATCTTGATTAGGCGGTGATTGTGATGACGAAAAGTACTAGTGGAGGATGTTTCTACATGGGAAACAACATTATATCCCGCATAGTTAGAAATGCAATTGTGTTTTACAATCAACAAATGAAGTCCTAATATGTTGTTCTTTGGAAGTTCTTTGCACTCAACTACTTTTAATTTGAAAAAGATGTTTGATGATTATGGGTTTGAAAGTGGTAATTTGACTGTTTATTGTGATAATACTAGTGCTATCAATATTTCCAAGAATCCTGTGCAACATTCTTTGACTAAGCATATAAGTATAAGACATCACTTTATAAGAGATCTAATAGAGAAAGAAATTATGAAGTTAGAATACATTTCTACTGAAAAACAGCTTGCTGATATTTTTACAAAAGCCCTTGATAATGAGAGGTTTTCTTTACTTAGAAAATCTCTTGGTCTTTGCTATATCTGAACATAAACACTAGATGTTGCAACAAATGTTTCACAACATTTGAAGCAACATTGTGGTTCTGATAACGTGTTTATCTGCTGTTTTGCTTATGTTTGAACTTTAAATGATAGTGTTATGATCTTATTGTTGAATCATGGTTTAGATACAGAGTCCTGGGCATATATCTCTTAAATGCATTGAAAAATAAAGCACAACTTAGATGTGTAATCACTGAGTAACTATGGGACACGGAGCTCGCTACTATGATGTTTTCTTTTCAAAAGGTGATTAAATATACATCCATGTCTGTTCACAATCCATTATGTAACTATGGGGCACGGAGCTCGCGACTACAATGTTCTCTTTTGAAAAGATGGATCAATGTGAACATGTGTTTAAAAGAAAATTTCAAAATATACAACACTTTGATGATGAATTTCATGCAAAATTGAGTGTTAAGATATATGTGTGCCGACATTTTGTGAAACCTTAAATGATTCAAACTTTATCTATCATACATGATTTGTTTAAATTTCTTCTTAAGTTGAATTCTTGGTCAAACATGTTATTTAATCTAAATTGTGTTTATTTAAGTTTGATATGGTTCTTTTGTTTTCAAAATTGCTTTTGGCGGTTGATTACACATCACACGTTGTTGGTCCCGGTGAAAATGAGTCTTACACGTGTATGGGGGGGGGAATACACGTGTTCAGTGATTTTAAAACTTTTTTTCTTCGAGGTCAAAAAATCCTCAAGATTAGGTTACGAGAAGCACGAGATCGCTATCCCGAAATTTTCGGACACCTCGGATAATCCCAAACCGAGTCCCGAGTGTCGAGAGATCCCGAAGTTGCTTGGATCGATAACTAACTTACTTGAATCCTCGGATGAGAGTTCGGTTTGGTAACTATCTCTGTTCTAGCTTTTCGATCGTCTTGAATGGTTGGCCCTTTAGTTTATACTGCTTTTAAGCTTTAAACACCTTCCATTTATGAAATAGTGATTAGGCTGATTTACTTATGCAACTTCAAATGGATAGATTCATATCGGTGAAAAAGTATGCTTTCAAAATCAAGTTGATGCAACAATTAAGATAAAGAACACAAGAGTTATAGTGGTTCGGAGACTCAAGCTCCTACATCCACTCTCCCCGACTCTTGAGAGAAATTCACTATCAAATGAGCTTTACTACTACCTCGTAGTTTACTTACTCAACTTCGTACTGAGTTTTCTCGACTACTCCGTGGTTTACTTACTCAACCCGACCTTGAGTTTTCGACTACCTCCGTTCTTACTTACTCAATCACACACAAGCTTTCGGACTACCCCACATGACTAACTTCTTCTCTAGAGTTTTACGACTACTCCGCGTGGTTTACTAACTCTTTACAACTCTACTCACCAACAAACACACTCAAACTACCTTCTCAAGGATTTGGGGTTTCTTGGTTGGTTTCAAACTAGGATGAGATATCCTTTACAATAAAGCACAATGCAAAGGGTTAGGATATCTCGACTAAACTGGATAAATCTTATCAAGCTAGGCTTAGTAAAGTGAGCTCTCTTCAATATAAAAGCACTTGGGAAATTCAAGGTATTTCGAAAAGAATAAGTTTGAGCTCTTGAGTTGCGTATAAATTTCCGTAACCTTACAATGTAGAGGGTCACCAATATTTATAGGCATACACCAAGGTTACTTTTGAAAACTATCCGTTGGAGAGATAAATGGAGTTCCCTCTTATGGTGAGTGAGAAACGGCTATATTTAGAGTTTGACACTCCTAACGTTTTAGGCAATAAATATCTTCACTTTTTGCGATCTGGAACTTTTCGTACATCCGACATCTTTTTTTCGGCAAACTTTGTCATCGAAATTAGTATGGTACGATGTCGTCTTCCTCTTTTTGACTTTTGTCTCTAGTAAAAGTAGACACCTTCAATAAAAACTCTTTTTGGTTACAAACTCGAGTTTGATATAACCTTAACAACACTTCCGACTTAGTTCCTTTTATGCGCATTTGAATGTCTTGCAATATCTAACTTTCTAAGGTATCGCGTTTCTCTCGATTGCATCCTTGATAGATATATTGAATGCCTCGGAACATTGAGGTTCATTTATATTCTTGAGTCTTGATAATTCTTGGCTTTCATATCTTTGATCTTGAATACTCGATCTTGATCTTTGCGTCTTGAGTCTTACGAGTCTTGAGTTTCTGAGTCTTCCAAATCTTTGAGTCTTGATTCTCAATTTCCATCTTGAAGTCTTGAGACTTGATTTCATCTTGAAAACGGTATCTTGAAAACTATCTTGAGTTCTTGAGTCTTGAAACCTATCTGAAACTATATCTGTTGTTTATACATTTTGCAGATAACATCATGAATACTCTAAAAACTGAATCCTGACTCATCTATCAAGATCATTACAGAACATGTCATACTCAGGGGTTTTGGGATCTTAATCAAAATCATATAATCTTTTATTAAATTCATCTCCCAACAATTTCCCCCTTTTTGATGATGCCAAAACCTATCTTGTTACAAATGTATAACCTATACTCAGGTTTCAGTTTATCCTATTACAAGATTGGTTAAGTCTCTCAACAATTACTTCAGCAATGAATCTCCTAACGATTTCATCACCAAAACAACAGTTAATCAGGCATATCAAATATAAAGACATGTAAACTAAGATAATGAGATATTATCTTTTGAGCATAATGATAAATCTTCATTGATGATAAGTGTACCTTTACAGATTACAATGAATTTATCAACAAAAACAAAAAGACAAAAATTTAAAGAACACAAAATCTTCTTCGAGTCTTGGTTTTTTAGTCTTGATTAAACTCTTCGATCTTCTCTTTCTGCTTTGCTTCATTTTCGATTTCATCGATTCCAGATCAAACATTCTCAAGAATCTCTTCTTGATTCATTTCTTTCCCCGATGATGTCCGGATCTTTGTTTCGATTAGGCCCAACCGAATTCTTGAGCAATTTCTTCGCGTAATGGCCTTTTCATTTACCAAGCCATTACCAAGTCTCGGAGGAGGATAGGAATATGGACCGGGGGGCTATATTGCTCCACCTTCATCCGCAAAGGTTAATCCAAAGATACTTTGGATAAAAGGTGAGAAGATGTTCAATGAAAGCTTCGTTACTCGTCCGAGCCTTCCCTTCTCCATTCCCCGAAACATCATAATCGACCCGGAAAGGTTCTCTTCACTTCTTCCCACATGTCGTTGAGTTTAATGGGCATCCATTTATCAACATGGGGCCATTTCGGCGCTTTTCGATGTTCCTTCCTCTTGCTACGAACTTTACGAAGTCACTCCTTCGCTTCGCTCTTCGCCTATCTTCTTTCTCGATCACGAAGTTCCCCGAGACAAGAAGTAGCTTTCTTAGCTTGTTCTTTTTGGAGTGTCATCGAGCCTCTCCGAGTTGAAGACTTTCTTCCGAGGTTGAGACTCGATTCTTCGCGCATCTTCCGAATCAATTTTCTCTGGGTTGGCTTAAAGCCTTCGCACGCTTGCTTACAGGTTGAACAACGAAGGCTTTCCTCTTCATAGGCGATTCGAAGACCGGCACGCTTGTTCCAACCTTAGTTCTAGCACTTCGATTTCTCTCTTGCAACCTCAAGCTTGGTTTGCTCGAAACTTCGAATGTAGACAAAGCTTCTCCACTTGAGCAAATTTTAACTTCTCGAAGATCGACTTCTTTAAAGGCTTGGGCTAAATTGTACATTTCAAAGATCTTTCTGAGCCTTCTTTTCCAAAGTACGTGCCATGAACTTCCCGAGGTCTGCCCTTCCCTTTCCCCTTCTTGGCAATCGTAGTTTGGAAGAAGTCCGGAGAGAGCGTGTCCATATGATCTTTTGTTCTTTGCTCACACAATGGATCTCTCCCCGCTAGCTTCTTGCTCATCTTCCATTCTTCTAATGTGGTTCTTAGCCATGCATCGTTCTTCGAAATGTGAAAAAGCCAAGTGCATCTTTAAGCATCTCTGTCATCTTGGTCATGAAAGCATCGAGCTCATTTCCTCAACAAATGATTTAATCCAAGACCTCATTTTTTTCTGTCGGTTTCACCTCTAGAAATTCAACTCATGCTTTTGTTTCATTTCATCACTTATCTTCTGCATTGACTCCCTCCAAATTTTTTCTTTTTTTAGCTTTTCTTCCATGGAGGTCATCTCGAGTGGTCGAGTGTTTTGTATCTCGCACGATTCAAAGAATGGCTAAGTCCTTCCATTGTTGAGCTTGATTGCCAACGTTTCTTCCATCTCGAGCAATTTTGATTGCCATTGGCTCAATCTTCTCAAGTTTCTCCATTCTTTGAGTGAGATCAATCTCAAAAATACTTCGCACCTTCGCATCTTTGTTTGATCATCCCGAGCTTCGCTTCATCCCGAGCTCCAGCCTCGATTGAGCCTCGGTCGATTATCGACATTTGAAATTAAAGATAGTACTTTCAAAACTGCATAATTATTAATAGTGCAGAAGGTACAAAGAGAGTGCTAACCGATCTGAAGTTGATCGACAACAAGTCTCTTTTTACATTTGAGGCCCGATCCTCGGCTTCTCCTGTTGGTCCCCATCTCCATCTTTGGATTTGTCTCCATTTTTCTTTTCTTTTGCTTTCTTCTCGGCTAGCTCTAAAACCAAATCATCAAAATCGGAATTTTTCATCCCGAGCTTTGTCGCCCGAACCAGAAAAGGTCTGAATTATCAAGCATCTCGGGAAGAGTCGATTGAGGATATACCTTATCCAAGAATATATCTTGCGGATCGGGGTTCGGTGTCGGTCAAGATGATGAACCGTTCTATCGCCTTCCTTCTTCCATCTCGGGCTCTGATAGAAGTTTACGCTAAAGGGATCAAGCGATGGTTTCCTCGAGGATCAGTACATATTGCTCTGAGCCTCGATAGTATCCATTTGCATCTGAGTGGGTTACGTTAGGGACTGGCGGCATTTCCTCGATGTATGGTCTGAGTTGGCTCGTCGATCAGCTCCGCACATCTTGAATCGACTCTGGATGATGACTTAGCTGCGATCCGAGGTAGGCATCTCGAGGATCGAGAAAAATTTTATCTGAATGAAGTGATGTCTCGAAACCTCGAAAGACTCGAAATGTCCTTGAGATAACTTTGAGCGGCACTTGTAATGGTGAACTTTGAGCAGTTTGGCCCTCAGGTTGTCTCTCCTCAGAATCACGGCTACCTTCGTCGGTGAGAACCACCAATCTTCTGCGCTTTGGAGCGAGGTTCTTCTGCTTCATCAGTTTTGCTCCTTGCTCTATTTTTGCCTCCAACAGAACCTTCCCCCTGGTTTGTTGGGTCTCTTTCTCAGCAGCCGCATAAGGTGATTCTGCCTTCTTTTCTCTTTTCCCTCGAATAGCCTGCTTCTTCACAGCAGTGGGTTTGAAGAGAATTTTGGATTTTGGGAATGGGGTTGAGTTGGCGAAGATATCCTCCTCCTCTTTGCACATCTCCAAAATATAGGCAATTTTGGTGGCATGGCGGATCTTGCCTTTCATCGTGATTTCCCATTGACTCTTTTTTATGATCTTGGCTTGCTCGACACCATCCGGACTAAGAATTTCAGCCGGTTGAAGTCGATTGGTGGGAGATGCCTCGATCGCCGCCATCAATCTGAGCTTGGGTACTAATGTTCAAAACTCCCCAAGACTCATGCTCACAATATCCATCGATTGTGGCTTTAGGTGCTTCTTATTCAAAGTTGCCTCAAACTTCACGGATTCTCGATCTAGGTACTCTTTTTTTTGCCGACATATACATCGCAGGATCCTCTCCTCTATCACATAGCTCAAACACATCATTGAGATTTTTAGAACAATGTACATCTCCTCTCAAAATCGGCGTATTTTGATGAGTGATCTAGATGAAATCTGATGTCGAAGAGTGCATACAATCTTCTTCATCTATTTTTAAATTGCGATGAATTGATTACCTCGCTTCATCGTCCGTCCGGCTTGTGACTAGATGGGTGAGTTTAGCCAATCATATGCAGAGCCTCCTCTTCTGGCATTGAGTTGGTTGTGCTCTCAAGAGAGACAGTGAACTCGTACCATGGCTTATTGGTTATGGCTAATCTCTCGTACACGATTGGAGCCATTTTAGAATGTGATTGAAGAATTTGAAGCTTTAGGGTTTTGCGATTTCTGGGCAAAGGGGATTTTAGTTACAGAGTATTTGGGAACGAAGGGTTTGATAAAAATGTTGGCTTGAATGGCTTGAAGAGGCATAAATAGCTTAGAGATAGTGGAAAATCGTGCTGGTTAGGTGAAAAGTTTTGAGATTAATCTCCATTAATCGGGTATATGAACCGACGATCTCCGAAAAGTAAGCCGCCAAAATATCCTCATTGGTCAATAATGTTGCAGAGCATTAAATGACTGTTGACCTTCTTCGGAATTTAACACAATCCCGCCCAAAAACATTCCTCAGGTGTTTTGTATTTATTGCGAATGATTACTGAGTTTTACTTAAGCAATAAATGGGTCACATGAGTCATTACTTCTTCAGACTAATTTCCTTCTATCAGTCTTACTGAGTACTGACCTTGATAAAATGTCAAGATAATAATCTTGAAAAATCGAAAAGGTTCAAGATACTCTTAATCTTGACCTTCAAGAATCTTTTCCTGAGACTCGATTCAAGATTTCCATTTTATCCCCGAAGCCTCGAGAGAATTAAAAGGCATCCGAAAATCTTCAATTTTGGTTACTCTCTATACACCGTTCTAACATCCCTAATTCAATCAAAGTTCCCGAAATCTTGATTCACCCAAAGGTTTAGTCAAGATATCGAACCTATCAAGATGAATTTTCTCCATCCTTATGTCCTTTTCTCGACATGATCTCCGATGAAGTGATGTCCGATATCCACATGCTTGCATCCGGTGTGCAATACCGGATTTTGTGAAATAGCAATGGCACTATTATTGTCACAAAATATTGGTACTTCATTGGCCACAACTTTATAATCCCTTAGTTGTTGTGCGAGCGAAAGAATCGAAACGCATTCATTTTCTGCAGCCCATGTTTTTTTCGATAGTCTTGATTATCCTTTCTTTTGAAAACCAAGATATCAATTTGCTTCCTAGAAATTGACAAGTTCTGTTGTGGACTTCACAAGCAACCTCCATAGTCGACATCTGAGTAACCCGGTTAATTCAAGGTTATCATCACCGGATACCATAATCCTCTATTCATTTTGCCCTTAAGATATCTCAAAGTATCTTTTGGCGACCTCCATGTGACTAGTCTTAGGATTAGCTTGGTATCTTGCACATATCCCAACAAAGAAATGTTATATCCGCCTACTTGTTGTGAGATAGAGCAATGATCCAATGATTCCTCTATAATCGATGATTCACGATTTTTTCCGAATCGATCCATCTTGTAGTTAGTATTCATAGGAATCCTAATCGCATTGCAATCTGACACCATATTTGGCAATCGGATCTCGGTGTACTTTGCAGTTGATGAATATTCCTTCCTTTGATTGTTTCACTTGAAGACCTAGAAAGAAATTCATCTCTCCCATCATTGACATCTCAAACTTGCCTTTCATCGTTGAAAACTTTTCACACAAATGATGGTTTGAGATCCAAAAATGATGTCATCAACATATATCTGAACCAAGAAGATATCTTCCCCATCCTCTATCCCGAACGAGTTCTATCAATAATCCCTTTGACAAAACCATGGTCAAGAAGAAACCGAGAAAAAGAGTATCATACCATGCTCGGGTGCTTGCTTGAGACCATACAAGGCCTTTCTCGAGCACAGAAACTTGGTCATTCTGTTTGAAGCCGGGAGGTTGTTCCACATAAACCTCTTCTTTAAGCACACCGCTCGAAATGCACTTTTCACATCCATTTGATAGGTTGTGAACTTCATGTGGGCAAAGATATGCAAGAAACAATCGATGGCTTCTAGTCTTGCAACCGGTGCAAAGGTTTCATCATAATCCAAGCCTTCTTCTTGGGAATAACCTTGTGCAACTAGCCTTGCCTTGTTTCTTACAATGTTGTTGTTTTTCATCTCTTTTATTCTTGAAAACCCACTTGGTTCCAATGACATTGTGCCTTTCGATCTACCAACTCCCATACTTCATTCCTTGAGAATTGATTCAATCTTGCATAGCAAGAATCCAATATGAATCTTGTAGAAGTTCACCAATCTCGGCGTGTTCTTTCTCTCGATAGGAAAGAAAGCAGAATAGTGCACTCTCACCATGGAACCTTCTTGTCTTAACACCTTCGGTTAGATCACCCACAATCGACTTGTAGGATGACTATCTAACCATTTCCTTCTTGATGTTCCCCTTCAATAGTATCCTCAACATTTGAGATGTTAGGTTCGATTATATCGATAAACTTCGGGAACAACAGAAAAGGAGAAAGTGAATCATCTTCCTCGTGGAAATTCTATTCGAACATTGTCGAGACATTTGTTCCCCTTTGGTTGATAGATTCAAACCACATCTTCATTGGCATCACATACCGAGTCCGAATCGTGTGTCTGCTCGATTGGTTACCTTTTTGAGTGTTGGTTTTCCGAGTCTCACCATCCCGATTTCGGCTGAACTTTCTTTATTCGAGTCCGAGTCACTCCAATCATAGATAGTGACCGACTTTTTCTTTTCTTTTCAGTTCGGAGGATGATTTTTCTTTTTGTTTGAGACTTAATCTGGTGATCCTCTTAGTCGGTTCATCTCGCATCATGTTCTGTTTCTTCCGAACACAAATAGTTTCATCAAAAAACAACATGAGGTGTTTCCTCCACAATAAGAGTCCTGTAAACTCTGAAAGCTTTTGACTTGAATATCCTAAGAATATTCCTTCATCGCCTTTACTATCAAAAGTTTTCAACCGATCTTTACCATTATTGTGTATGAAACACTTGCAACCAAACACACGAAAGAAAGATATAAAGAGGCTTCCTTTCATTCCAAAGCTCATAAGGTGTTTTGCCTTGACTCTTAGTCAAGATGGATCTATTCTCGTGAGTAAAGTGCGGTGTTGATGACTTCACCCAAAAATCTTTTAGAATATCGGCTTCCTATCATTGTCCTTGCTTTTCTTTTCGTAGTCCTGTTCCTTCTTTCAAAGAACACCATTTTGTTGAGGGGTCCTTGCGGTGATGTTTCATGAGAAATTCCATTTCTTTGCAATAATCGATATAATATGATTTATAAATTCAAATCGATCCGATTTTGACCACACTTTCGATTCTTCTCAATCTTGAGCCTTTTCAAGAGCTTTCGGCGACTTTATCTCGAGTCTCTTCTTCTTCGAGTAAGAATATGACCCAAGTATATCTCGAGTAGTCATCAACTACTACCAATGTATATTTCCCCGCCATTAGTGCTCACAGGTGTTATAGGACCAAAAAGATCCATATGAAGTAATCAAGTATTCTTTCAAAGAGAAACCTCAACTTTACTTTTAAATGATGCTTTTATCCGTTTGCCTTTACGCACGCATCACAAATATGTTCCTTCTTCAACACTTCGTTAGGTAACCCTCTCACAAGAGCTAATCTTGCGAGCTTGTTTCGTGGTTTTGAAATTTAGGTGATTCATTCTTTTATGCCATAACCAACTTATCTTGTGGAACTTTTAGCAACTAAACATGTATCTTTAGGAGTTGAACTCCAATCGCCAAGATACACATTCCCTTTTCTTGTACCGGACGAGTACTTTTCTGATGTATCATCTTTCACAAAACATAAGTTCTTAGAGAACTCAACATTAAAACCTTTATCACAGAATTGGCTAATTGAAAGCAAGTTATGCTTCAATCCGGATACATATGAAACACCATGGATATGAATCGAGTCGATTTCCAAAGTTCCATATCCTTCATCATCCTTTGAGTTATCTCCAAAAGTGATTTGTGGGCCTCTTTGTTCAACATAGTCACTGAGTATCTTCTTGTATCCTGTCATATGTCTTGAGCATCCACTGTCAAGATACCATATATCAGGAGTTTTTCCATCTCTGCTCATCAGTGCCATGTGATCTTTAGTCAGTTTAGTGCCCTTGTTTTCCTCCCGAAAAAAACAAATTAATTCTTAGGTACCCAATTTGTGTAGGGTCCTACAAGGTTAGATGTACCTTTCCAAATCATCCGACAACTCTAATTACTTTAGAGTGGCTGATCTGTCTTCCATAAACATCAACATATACATCCACTACTCTGGGTGCCTTAGTAGTTTTCTGTATATGTGTGCTAGCTTTAGCATGAACATGTGCCTTTGAATTCTTCTTTGGTTCGTGCCTTCGTTCAGATGCTTAAAAAATCTTTGTTGATTCGGGGTTTAGATAACCATTACCTTTAAAAGTGAGGTTTAGGTTATGCAGACCGAAATCTGGGTCTTCGGTATCTTGAGGACTTGGTCTCTTCATTGAGAATATCTCTGTTGAGTGTTTCTCTTCGAAGATTCCTCCGATGGTTCAAATCCATCCTTTCAAGTTTGCATTCTTAATTTGAGGCTTTGAAGTACTTGCTCGAAATTTTCTAGATGGGTTTTCTAGCCTTCACCGAGGTTTGGGCTTTCTAACTTTCATTCGGTTTTACTTTGAAACCATAGGTCCTTTTCCTTTGTCTACAACCTTGGGCATTACTTGATTGAAGTGTAGGTGCCAATTGGTTTTACAAAGATTGTCTTCTTATGGAGTGAAAGATTCAATGACCTTGTGAGGTTCCCCGGATGAATCCCAATCCAGATTTTATAGTGGCGGATCTCTGGTAACTCAATTTCATCTATTACTTTAGATGCATTATTCAATAGAGTTAACTTCTTCATGCACTATCCTCACAGATTCAGAGAGTTTCATGCTTCTCATAGAGGTCATTGAACTTAGTTCGATTAGCTGAGTTTCTTGATGGATTTCTCTAGCTTTTTCGATTAGGGTCTCTATCAACTTCTCTTTCTCTCGAGAGTTGTACTTTCGTAACATCCATTCATCAAGAGCTCCCATAAATTGAGAAGTGATTTCGATTTTGCTAGAGTCTTTCCATTTTAGATTTTCAAATTCATTCCTTTATTACGCTCTTGAGTTTTATTTAGCGATCCTTGCAAAAACAAAGATAGTCCTTCATCGATTCTCAAAAAGAATCCATCAGTCAAAATGATTTGCTTTCGAATTTGAAAACTCTTGTGCTAGTGTAGGAGCAATAATAGATGTAAAGAGTTTACCTCCTCAATGGCCATCGACCGAGATGTCATCACTTTCCCGCATCGAGAATATCTCATCCGAAGAGCTAGATCCTCCTCGTAGTGTTCTTCTTCTGCAACCATGGCCTTCTTGCTTGAGAACTTCTCGGTCTCTTTTTAGCTTGTCTTTCTCTTCTCTCCTTAGCACTCAACTCGACAATCATACCGAAAGTGACCTTTCTTCCGCAATTATAGCATTTGTTGGCATCATCATCCCGATCATTTTTTCTTCTATGGACTTGGAGTCCTTCTTTGCGGATGAAGATCCTTCACAGTCCTTCTTCTTCTCGGTTGATCTGTCCTTGTTTCTTCCGGTACTGTGGTTCTGTAATAGCTTTTGTATTTTCCAAATCTACTATTAAGTCTTCAAACCTCCTTGCCATCGATCTTAGCTTTTCCTCAAGCTCATCCCGATGTTTTGGCATGGGGGTTCTCGAGAGTTTTCTTTTTATCTTTGGCTTTAAAAGCCACATTCTTACTAGATGATCCTGAATCATTTCTTTGTCGTCGACCCTTTTTAGATTTCTTATCAATTACGAATTCATAAGCCTTCAGCTCAGAGAATACTTGTTGATAAGGCATTGAGTTGATATTTTTGGTGTTCTCAATCACCACAGCATGAATATCCCATTTCTTAGAAAGACCTCTAAGAATTTTCAATGCCACTTCTCTTTGTGGATATTTCTTTCCAAGTGCATTTAGATCATTCATGATGCTAGTGAATCTGACTTCCAATTTGTCTATTGATTCACCATCATCCATTTCAAAACTGTCAAACTTTCCAATTGCTACTGAAAGTTTGTTTTCTTTTATATGATCTGTGCTTTGGCACATAACAGCTAGTGTATCCCATATCTCTTTAGCAAGATTATGTTGAGAGATCATTCCCATCACACCATCATCAACAATCTTTGTATATAGTGTCTTTTTGCAATGAAGTCTAGATTGACTAACTTTCTCTCCTCGAGTTAGTTGGTCATCGACTTAGGAAATTTCGCTCTGGGATCAATTCTCCCATCTTCATTATTCAGGATTCACCACATGTGTTGGAATGGTCCTTGAGAGACCACTCTCCACATACGCTCATTTTTGGAATACAGATGAGCATGCATTCTCAGTCTCCATAGATCATAGTTCTCCACTGAGAACATGGGAAGTTTTTTAGAAGACATTTTTCTGATCTTTTGAAAAGAAAAAAAAATTCAAAGAAATAAGATCGATTCGGATAGACCACAAGTATTTTTTGAAAATAAAACTTTGGTCAACACAAAAAGGGTCAAGTTGAACCACCGCTTACCACTTGTTGGTCCCGTGAAAACTAGTCTTACACGTGTATTTACACGTGTTCGATGATTTTAAAACTTTTTTCTTCTTGAGGTCGACTTGGGTCGATAATCACGAAGATTAGGTTCTCGAGAAGCACAGATCGCTCCGAGTCAAAGTCTCTTGAGACAAAGTGATCCTGAAATTTTCGATAATCCCAACCGAGTCCTTGTCGGAGATCCCGAGTTGCTTGGATCGATAACTAACTTATTCCTCGATGAGAGTTCAGGTTTGGTAACTATCTGTTCTAGCTACTCGATCGTCTTGAATGGTTGGCCCTTAGTTTATACTCGTTTTAAGCTTTTGTTTGAAACACCTTCCCTTTATGAAATAGTGATTTAGGTCAAAAGGATAGATTCCAACCTAATATCGAAAAAATCAAGTTGATGCAACAATTAAGCAATTAAGAAAGCAATAAAAAGAACACAAAGAATAGTGGTTCGAGACTCAAGCTCCTACATCCACTCTCCCCGACTCTTCGAGAAATTCACTATCAAATCGAGCTTTACGACTACCTTTTACTTACTCAACTTCGAGTTTTACGACTACTCCATGTAGTTTACTTACTCAACCCGACCTTGAGTTTTTTCACTACCTCCGTAGTTTACGTACTCAATCACACACAAGCTTTCAGATTACCCACATTACTAACTTCTTCTCTAGAGTTTTCTGACTACTCCGCGTGGTTTGCTAACTCTTTAAACTCTACTCACCAACAAACACACTCCAACTACCTTCTCAAGGATTTGGGGTTTCTTGGTTGGTTTCAACTAGGATGAGATATCCTTTTACAATAAAGCACAATGCAAAGGGTTAGGATATCTCGACTAAGCTTTGATAAATCTTATCAAGCTAGGCTTAGTAAAGTGAGCTCTCTTCAATATAAAAAGCACTTGGGAAATTCAAGGTATTTCGAGTGCTTTAGCTTTTGCAAGAATAAGTTTGAGCTCTTGAGTTATGATAAATTTTTCCGTAACCTTACAATGTAGAGGGTCACCAAAAGATTTATAGGCATACACCAAGGTTACTTTTTAAAACTATCCGTTGGAGAGATAACCGTGAGTTCCCTCTTATGGTGAGTGAGAAACGGCTATATTTAGAGTTTGACACTCCCTAACACGTTTTAGGCAATAGCCTTTCATGTAGCCGGCTTCACTTTTTGCGATCGAACTTTCGTACATCCGACATCTTTTTTTTTAAAATTGTCGATTATCGATAATTATGTGTCGTCTTCCTCTTTTTGACTTTTGTCTCTAGTAAAAATAGACACCTTCAACAGCTCTTTTGGTTACAAACTCTGAGTTTGATATAACCTTAACAACACTTCTGACTTAGTTCCTTTTGTGCGCATTTGAATGTCTTGGCAATATCTAACTTTCTAAGGTATCGCGTTTCTCTCGATATGCATCCTTGAGATAGATATATTGATGCCTCGGAACATTCAGTTCATCTTGAGCATTGAAGATATTCTTGAATAATTCTTTTTTTCATTATCTTTGATCTTGAACTTTCGATCTTGATCTTTTGTCTTGAGTCTTAAGTCTTGAGTCTTGAGTCTTACGAGTCTTGATTTATCTTGTTGATTATCTTTGAGTCTTCATCTTTGATTTGATTCTCGATTTCCATCTTGAAGTCTTGAGAGACTTGATTTCATCTTTCTTGAGTTCTTGAGTCTTGAAACCTATCCTCTATATCATTGTTTTATACATTTTGCGTATAACATCCTGAATACTCTAAAAACTGAATCCTGACTCATCTATCAAGATCATTACAGAACATGTCATACTCAGGGGTTTTGGGATCTTAATCAAAATCATATAATCTTTTATTAAATTCATCTCCCAACACACGTTCACTCAAACTTAGTGGGTGGTTATTTTACTTCACTATGTTTCGGTTTTATGGTGGTTTGTGTAATAACCTCCGAGTTCCTCTCTACTTAAGGTCGATTTATCTGTGTTGTTCATTACTGAAAGCTGAAAACTTTATTGTTGCACATAAGAATCGAGGTTTGTATTGATTTTACTGTGTGTTATTTCATTTTTTTGGTCATATATTATACTTTTCCCTCTTATTTTCTCATTACATTATTTTAATTGCCTTTGCTTTAATCTGATTGGACAGAAAAAGGGTGGGATGGCTGATAAACCAAACCCTTCGGACTTCTCCGATCATTCACTCAAACACGCGAGCCCTTCATCTGCAGAAAACCCTCATTTCACTCCTTCTTCACCAGAAACTTCAAACCCTTTGAATCTTCTTGCTGAAATGGCCGGTCAAAACCCAGAGTATGATTCCACTAATGTTGGTGGATCATCGTCTTCATCCTTACCAAAACCCACTCCATACGAATTTCCTGAAGATACCCCTCAATCTCTGATTCGACTGATCATCGAACAGATGCTCGAGAAAAACCCTCCTGTTCTTCCTGCTATTTTTGTTGGCAAAAGACAATTCAACATTAATGACTTTGTTGATCTTTCTGCTAAACCCTTAGCCATAGAAATTCCTGATGAACCTTCTCCAAAACCTGTTGAAAACCCTGCTCAAAACGACCGATGTTGAAATGGACAAAGCTGATTTCTCTGATTCTGAAGGAATGGGGGAGAAACTCAAGAACATTCAGTTGAGAAAGAAGCAATTGAACCCAAAAAGAGGTGGTGGAAAATGGGGAAAGAGGGGAGTCTCTCAAAGGAACCTTGGAAAGAAAGTAGATTACACTGAAAAGCGTCCTAAGAGGACTGATGGTGGTGTAGATGATCCTATCACTATAGAGAATTCAGATGAAGAAATGGCTATTCCATATGTTCCTGTTGCTGAGCCAAAAGACTCAGATGATGACTTAACCATGGAGGAATTGATGGCAAAGAAAGAGAAACGAACCAAAAGGAGAAATGAACCATCTGTGAATGCTGCTCCTGATGTTGCAGAACCATTTGAGAATGTCGAAAGAGATGATTCTGAGAGAGAGGAATCTGAGAAAGATGAAGCTGGGACAGATGAGTCTGAGGAAGAAATGGATGTGGAGGAAGATGACCCTGAAGAAGATGATGATGCTGATGTACAGGAAGATGAACCTGCTGAAAATCAAATTGATGATGAGCTTGATCAACTCTTTGATGAGGTAATGGATTCTGAATCTGACTCAGATGATAAGGTTGAGCATGATATAAAATCTGCTGTTGTTAAATCCATGCTTAAGAGATTCATTGTGGATGAAAGGATAATCAAAATGCCTGATTTTGAAGCTCAAAATCTGATAGTTTTCTTGAGAGTAGATCTCTGTTACATGCTCTACAATATGTCAAACCTTATTATGTTGCTTGGGTTGCTGAATTTTATGTGAATTTGAAGAAGAGTTGTGGGAATAGGCAGTCTACAAATTATGGGAAAGTAAGGTTTAGATACAATGTTGTTACCATTACCCCTAGGATTATAAACATCTTTCTGAAAACTAGACAAATGGAAGATGATTCTGGAAAATTGGACATAGGGGAAGTGATGTCTATCATCACTGGTGGTAGACATTCTGTATGGACTTTACAATTTTCAGCTGCAAAACTGACCTCTTTATACTCTGTGATGCATAAGCTGTTAGTCTCTAATTGGTTGCCTTCCAAGAATTCTACTGTGTTAACCAAGGAACATGCATTCTTGTTGTAGAAGATTGTACACCTGAACAAGTTCAACATGGGTCAAATCATATTTGACAACATTGTATCCTATGCTAGTAAACACTCTGAAGGAACCATTCTGCCATATCCAAGCTTGATATGTCAACTCTTGGATAGACTGGAGTTTGAGAGACCTAGAGGTCAGAGGATCAGTGGTTATATGCCAAGTTTTGGTATATCACGTGTACTGAGGGCTGGAAACCGCATTGTTGATCTACCTTTGGAAGATGCTGCACCACAAGCCAAAAATGTTGCCCATCCTGTTGGAAACATTCCTTATACAATAACCAGAAGAGATGGTACACCCTCTGTCACATTTACTAATTCTTTTATTACTGATCAAATACAATCCATCCAGCACAGCATAGATGCACTTCTTAAACAGCAAACCTTCTGGAGAAACCTGCTTTCTACTCCAACAGGGGGAGGTTCACCTGATGATGATGGTGATGATGGTGGTGATGGAGCTGGTCCATCCGCCATGCAGAGAGAAAGGATGATGTTTGAATATCTTTGTTGTTGATGATGATGGTGCAGATGCACAAGATGATCAGAATAATGAAGTTGATGCTGATGATAGAGGGGTGGATGATGCTGTCAATAGAGCTGTCAATGAAGCTGTGGATGATGTTGTGTAAAATGTTCTTGATGGTGAACAGAATAATCCTGCTGCTGCTGAACAAGTTGTTCCTGACCCTGAACCAATTGACCTACAACTGATGATAGCACTGATGAAGATCTGAGAAAGACTCCAGACAGGGAGGATATGTCTCTTGAGAGTATTGCTATGCTTGATGAGATGTATGGTCAAGACAATTGGTGAACAGATTCAACACAGAGGGAGTTTTGTATGTATGGGGGAGCATTTGCAGATTCTGGAGATGCAGCCATTTCAATGGTCCAGTCATTCCCCTTACTTCACTTGAAAAATTCCTTTCTGTATTGCAATCTTTTATTTACTGCTATTTATTTTATGAACTCTGTTAATGGATAATTAGATGATAGGTTTATGTTTCTTTCATTTACTTTATGTTGGATACTTTGGCCTAAGTACACTGCTGATGTACTTAGTGTTTGTGTTGGTTGTTTGTTTGTTTTTAAATTATGATTTGGTTGAATAGTAGTTGTTCTCTGAATAACTATTATTTTTTTCTTTCCTGACACAAGTTTGGATGTTGTTTTTAACATCAGGTGTGTTGTAGTAGAAAGGCCAAATTGGGAAAGTTTGTTGATGTTGCACGGATGTTGTTCCAGATGTTGGACAACATTCTGCACAACATCTTAAATTTGCCCTTTCTCCTAACACTAACTCTGTTTTATTAGATGTGTTTTTCTATGTTTCCTACATTGCAGGTTGAAGACAATTTCAGATATTGTCAAGCGGTTGCATTGATGGAGTAAGAATAGAAAGATCATGGGTGGTTACACCAAGATCATGGAGATAGTGGAGGAGATATTCAAGGCTGTCCACACCAAGTGGATAGGACAATGCAGTTGGTCCGAATGTCTATAAATAGACTGCATTGGTCGACATTCAAGTTTGAGTTAAAGTGAAATCCCATTTGCTCTACTCCAAACATAAGAGTGTAGCATCCGAGACACAATCGTGAGTGGTGTGTGAGGGTCGATGCTATGTCTATTTGTACTGGTCGAGTGTATTCCAACATTTCCCATCAGTATTGTGTTTGTCTTAGTAGATCAAGTTTTAGGTTGAATAAGATCACTAGTTACTTGTTCGAATAGATTGATTTTTGGTGTGTGGTTTTTCACTACACCTTTTACGATCTTGTAAGAGGTTCGTGTGTATCTCACTACTTGTTATAGTGATGTTTTTAACCATAAGGTTTGTATAGTCTTATTATAGACTATACACAATTTTGGAAAATTCTTTGCACTGCTTTTTTATATTTCCGCTGTCATATGTTGTTTTATATGTTTCACAACATTTTCAATAACACTCTGAAAATATACGCACACACACTTTCAGATAATAATGTTGAGATGTCTTTACTCCAAGGATAAAGATATTAATTAATATAAAGCTTGTTCAGTGGCTTAATTAATTAATGGACTAAGATAATCTTAAACACGGGAAAATAATGACCGGGAGCCATATTATTATAAAGTCGTAATATGGGTTAAGATGGATAGTTCAATATTAATTTTATAGTGGAGTAAATTAATATTAATGGACTTTGAATAATATTTGGCCCAATATTATAGTTTCATAGTCCATTGAAGCTCCAATCTTAATTCTCCTAAAGGCCCCTCAAATAGCCCAAAAATAAAGTCCAATTAATGAAAGAGAGAAGAAAATATCATTGCCTACTACTTCTTGTAATTTTCGAAAATTGTAGGAAAATGGAGAAGAAAGATTTTCTTGAAAAGATTTTATGGAAAGAGATAAATATTCTTGGAATACATAATTATCCCATAAATTCAAGAAGTCAAATCTTGACTCCTTATTCCTTGTATTTTTCGAAAATATGGGATAAAAGGGAAATAAGATTTTTATGGAAAATTTTAATTAAGGAGAAAATAATATAGGAGATATATTCAAGATTTTTTGGAGATCAAGAAAAAGATTTTCTTCCTTATTTTTTTTCTTAAAAAAATCGGCCAACCCCTCCCTATATATAGGGGATGAATTTTTCATTCTCAACTGCAATTTCATGTGTTGGAAATATTATAAATCCACAAAGGTGGTGGCAAAATATTTTTGATTTTCTCTCTTATTAAAATCGTTCGTGAGAATCCTCCCACCGAATTGCGTTCGTAGACTTGGGACATATTTGGGAAGACTCTTTGGGTTGATCCATCGTCTCAACGGTTGTCTCTACAAGAGATTAGTAATCTCGTAACTCCTAGATTTCGCATGCTTAGAACTTATGTGGATTACGTGTACGCATGTTGTTTATTCGCTTATTAATTATTATGTTGAATTGATTTAGGATTAATTCATGTTAGTAATTAATTGATTAATTTAAATATGTATTTAAAATCATCTCGAATAGATCCGGACACCCCTATTTTCCCAACACCGTGCAGAGGGATTCACTTCCAAAATTGGAGGGAAAGCCATTTGTAGCTGCAACTTGTCGATGGCGATGTGCGGCAGATCTAGGCTAGCCGTCAGCCCAGGGATCGACTCGCTGAGGCCCGACATCTCCAGGCACGGGCTGGGGTGAGTCCATGTCGCCAAGACCATCAAAATATCAGTCGAATTTGTAGAAATCGCATGCAAATCAGACGCAGTCGCAGCACGACCCATAAACGAGTTGAGTAGAGCACAAAGGGTATCTGGGTTTGCGAGTATTTCGAACAATTTAGAGAAGACCATGGTCATCTGGGCCAACGACACGGTGGGGGAAGTGGGGCTCGGTGAGGCGGCCATGGCCCGCCGCCGACGGGCGTGAAAACTGGGTGTGCGTGAGTGGCGATGAAAACACACACTAGAGTGTGAAAACGGGTGTCCCAAGTTAAGTTTTCTGTTTTTTTTTAAATGGAAATCCATTTCTCTCTTAGCCTTTTATCTTCCTATATCTCTTTACCTTTTATTTTTCCTATCACATTCTCAACAACTCACTACACACATAATACTATATTTCTTAAATCAAGTTTAAAAAGCAAATAAAAAGCTTAACAAAAGACTCATGTAGTATTATATTAATAATTCTTTGTGTAATAGAGGGTGGAGTGAAAGACACACCTCTCAGAAACTTGAGAAATGAGTGATTCCTTAATTTTTAGAATATGGGGTTACTGTAGAGGTATCAAAGTTGTCAAGCAAATACTTATTTTTTATTCCCTTTTCAATCCCTGATTATAAAAGTCTAACAATGATTTATACTCCCTCTTTTTATAATTCAATTGAACATTTGTCGAAAAGGTCCGTCCCAAACTCAATTGAATATTTCTATAAATAGTAATAAATTAATTTTTTTCTCTTTTATCTATACCCCCAAACACCTTAATATTATATCAAATGTTATTACTTTTTCAACACTAAAGTCAACTTTATCTCATTTACTTTACAAAAATGCCACTATTTTTATCATTTAATCCTATCAAAAAGCGACTTTATCTATTTTAATAATAATAAACAACTATTTTCTTAAAACTCCTGTGCGAAGTAAATGTTCAATTGAGTTAGGGACGGAGGGAGTAAATAAAAGACCATTGGTTGTGATAACGTAAAAATAGGGGTGTTCACAGTGCGATTTTGCAATTTTTTGGACTAACTTTTAATTGCCTTGCAACATGCGATTCAGTTAATTGTACAATTCTAAATCGCGATTTTTTATGAATATGCGATCATACGGTTTTGAACGGTTTACATTGATTATTTGCAGTTTGACGTTTTAAAATGAACATAAATATTAGTAGAAAAAAATGATGTCAATTTAAACTAATGACAACAAATTTGATCGATCAATATTCTATAATAGATGATTTAAATTGAAAAAAAAATATTTAAAAATAAAAAATGAAATAATATGTTTGAACATCATATAAATACAATATATGAGCTTGTTATATGTCAAAGTTAAGATTGGGAATAAAAAAAATTATGCGCTCGAAAAAAAAAAGAATAAAAAAAATTATGAAGATGATTTGTTTTCTTGTAGATATAGTCGATGAATGAGTATATAAATTTAGGATGTTCGAATAGTAAATTATACGGAGTAATTTCAACTTGGCAGTGCGGTCGGAGCGGTTTGCAACAAAAAATTGTAATTACAATGTCTTTGCAGTACAATTTTACATAAAAAATTTAACTACGACTTATTATAAAAACTTATCAATAACGATTCAATGCGGCTCAGTGCGGGCGGTTCGGACAATTTTTGTAAATTAATGATCACCCCTATGGAAAAGTACCCAAAAAATAAAAACTCAAGTCCTCCTCTTTAGAGTCAAATCTTCTCCATTAAATTCGAGAGATACATCTGCATAAGAAGGTCTCACGATGAGACAGATCATCTAAATTCAATGGTATTTTTTCTCATTATTCCTCAAACTAGTATTTCACCCGAGCGATGCTCGGTCTCAGTTACAATATTATGTAATAAATTATGAATTTATAAAGCTCCAATTTAATTTAAAAGTACTTCCATGTTTTAAATATCAAGTAAAGGTTTGTCTCACATATGTCACATAAAAATCTCTTTTAATATAATAATCCTATATATAATTTATTTTTCTTATTTATGTATATTAATATTAGATTGCCAATTCATTATATACAAAATAAGTTTTAATGCGTTGAAACTTTAATTATATATTACATCCTTAAAAAAAATTATATAATATTTGTCAACATCAATAGTATTGTTAGTTTGTAGCAAGACATTTTATGATATAATAAATTAATATATATATATATATATATATACACACACATAATTAAGTAAATTGAATATTTGAAGAAGAAAATAAAAGTGAAGCTTAATTTAAAAAAAAAAAACTATGTGTTTTAAATTTATTTAAACAAAATTCATTTGAAAATTAATTTGTTTTAACCAAATCAGCAACCAATCAAAGACCACCTGCCATGTGTCCACCAAATAACCAGGTGGACGAACACAGGCCACGCCAGTTTGGACGGACACATGTGGACGAACACATGGACCAATAAATCAAAGGTGTGCGCTGACCTAGCAGACAGGTACACAACAGCTGGACAAACATCATGCTCGCTCACCTATGCTCGCCAGAGCTCGAATTACCGAGAACACTATTAAATATGCTCGCCATGCACCATTTCACCAAGCCGCAAACAAGAAGAAGTGAGTTAACGCAAAGAAGGAAGACTACGGACGACGCTTTCTAGCGAACAGCAGGCTTTTACGATGCGCGACGCGGCTTCCGTGATGAACAGAGAAGGAAAGATTTACGCCCGCGCCTTCCAGACGAACAGATCAACAGAGAACACTCATGCCCACCATCCCGGCGAACACAATACCAAGTCACTGGCCGAAAGCAACACCACTGGCGATAAGTCAAAGCTCTATATCAAGCAAAGACAGACGCCAACCGTGGACGCGCGGTCAGGTGAACATCAGCAAGATTGTCGCATGACGAGGAATCGCTAACTCAAGAACTCAAAGACAAGCTTGTACAGAGCTCATGCTAGCCAAATCTTCTATAAATAGACCCTCAAAGGTCAGAAACAAAGGTCCAGAAATTTTCCTAAGATAGCTCTTGTACCAGATCTCCATCCCACATATCCATTGTGCTCGTCACAAGTACATTATGCTCGATACACCCCCAAATCACTAATATTACAACCCTGGCTTGGTACGCCCCCAGACTTAGTCATTTCTGACGAACTGAGTCACCAAATTCTTGTTGTCACTTTACTTTACATTTGTGCTCGCCACACACACATCGTGCTCGCCACACACATTTCTGTGTCCGACACAATCTACTTTGTTTGATTGGTTGTCACTCAACACAACCACGTCATAATTTCCACATAAGACGACTATCAACATAATTATTTAATGAAATAGATAGCAAAATACCCATTACATTAGTCAAATAATACTATGTCACGAGAACAACAATTATGAAACCAATGAAATTAAAAAAAAATGCATTGTTTTAAACTTATTAGGTTGATTAAAAATATTTATATTGAGATTTTTCCCAATTTAATAATTTATCATATCAATTTGTAAAATTAGAATTTATTTGTTTAATTTAATACAAAGCAATTAAATAAGACCACTAAAAAAATTAATTCAACCATTCGAATTAAATAGTGGTTTAGTTAATTGATGTGGAGGGAATGAGTGTGAAAAATTATATATTTATAGATATATATTTTAAATTAGGCTTGTAATTATTTAACATATTAAATTTGGGCTTATAAAATTAATTTTGGACTTATGTAATAAATTTGGACTTGTAAATTAAATTTTGGCTTGTTGCATAAAAGTGGAGAGATTGTGGGAAGAATGAGCGGGAACATATTTTTTTAAAATTATTCTCTTTTTGTATATGTATAGATACCTTAATATTGGATATGCAATATTGTATAAATTGTCCCTCAACATATAAAGGCTCATCCAAATACCGCTATTTTTAATCCTTAAAAAAATACCGCTTTGAAACAACGATTAATTATTTAACACTTAAAAATCATCAAAATAAGGATAGGTCTTGTATGCATCCGAGTGCATCATGCACTCATAATATATTTTAGAAGCGTGTAACTTATTATATTAAAAAATACGATTTATTTACATAGAAAAGTGCAACTGTTAGTATAAAAACATAATTGCATGCTTCTATTTGGAATAATTGCATGTTTTTGTTTTGTATAATTATACACTTCTAAAATACACTATGAATGCATGATGCACACGATTACACGTGAGACCTACCATCAAAATAAATGCACAAACTTGACTTGAGTCTTGAGGAGGGGAGATCGTGACTCGTGAATATGGACAGTTACGAAAGTGGGTCCCACCTGCGTCGAAACGGTGGCATTAAATGTGTACACAGGAGTATTACGTAGGGCCCACTGCCAGCGGTTACATTGTCCCCATTCCCTGGTCAAAAGATTCCTCCAGTTCTCTTCAATTCATTACCAACAGTATTAAAAGCGCTTTCTCCACAAAATTGTACCATCACGTTTTCAACTAACTGTAGAGAAAAATCACGGGAATCTTCAAATCTCCCTCCCTCCATTC
This sequence comes from Stenogyne calaminthoides, assembly GCA_037126765.1. Lineage (NCBI taxonomy): Eukaryota > Viridiplantae > Streptophyta > Magnoliopsida > Lamiales > Lamiaceae > Stenogyne > Stenogyne calaminthoides. Next base: position 10,833,165 of record JBBCBC010000029.1, read on the forward strand.
CTCCCATTTCTGTAACGACCCACACTCACACAGACACCACGATCCTCGAAAACCCTCACAAATTCTCACTGTGAGGAACTGAAAATCACGCCAGAGAAATCATGAGAGAGATCCTGCACATTCAAGGAGGCCAATGCGGGAATCAGATTGGGTCCAAGTTCTGGGAAGTGATCTGCGACGAGCACGGCGTCGATCCCACCGGTAAATTCAAGGGCGATGGATCCAACGATACTCAGTTGGAGAGGATAAACGTGTATTTCAACGAGGCGTCCGGCGGAAGGTACGTACCACGCGCCGTGCTCATGGATCTGGAGCCGGGGACTATGGATTCTATCAGATCCGGGCAGTATGGGCAGATCTTCAGGCCCGATAACTTTGTGTTTGGGCAATCAGGCGCCGGAAACAATTGGGCGAAAGGACACTACACTGAGGGCGCGGAGTTGATTGATTCGGTGCTCGATGTTGTTCGGAAGGAAGCTGAGAACTGTGATTGCTTGCAAGGTTTGTGAATTTTGGTTTTAGTTCTCCATTTTGCTGTTATTTGGTTTTCAGTTTATGGTGCATTATGATTACTACTTGCTTATACTCATGCATTTAGGAATTTAGGTTTATGAGGTTTAGTATCCTGTGCTACAAGTGTGTTTTTTCTTTCCCTCTGTTTTTGTGTATCTGTTGAAACTACGTCTTTATATTTTTCAATTTCTTCACTGTTTTCCTTATGATGGCCATTGTTATGTTCATAGTTTTCAGTATCATGATATGATTTAGTTTTTGCGAGATCTGGAATTAGATTTCACTAATCACTAGATAGACACAAGCGTGTAACGCAATTTCAGATGCTCATTTGGGTTAGATCCAAAACTAGGACATACGTTACCTTGGAATTGACTATCGAGTGAAATGTGGTCCCAACATTTGAAAGATTTTACTCCTATACTTGATAAACCTCTGAGAGGGAAGAGATTTCATGAAGCATTTTGTGTATGTTCAATGGGATTTTGTGCTGTGTATTGAGATCCAAATTCCACCACACGAAATGTTAAGCCTGATCTTATTAAGCATGTTTTTCTCAACAAATGATGCAGTTCTTATCCTGCCCTTTGATTTTTTTCCTATTCATGGGGCCATTTCCAAAAACACTGTATTATTTTTGGGCAATAATTATGCTGCTCAAATATACATTCCACTCCACCGACAGTTTTCACTGGCAATCTGACTTTCATCAATTATGGAGAAACTGTTGCAACAACCTGACTGAGTCTGTATTTTCTTTCCTCAAATCTCTTTTCTCTTTCCTTTATTTACGAAATTAATATATTTGGACTTTTTTGGTCATTGAAAATCATTAGATATCAAATATGACTTGTCAATACTTAAAGAACTACTGTATGTTTTTCAGTTCTTGATTTATTCACCGACACAACGTGATTCTATTATTGGTTTATGTAGCCTACCCCAATTATTTGGGATTAAAGACTCGGTTTGTGTGTTTAGTATTACTTTGTTTCTTCCTTTTTGTCCATACACATCATAATCAATTTTTCATTTCTGTTCAATACACATAACTAAAAACCTGTTTATGGTTTCCATTTTACCAGGATTCCAGGTATGTCATTCACTTGGAGGCGGGACGGGTTCTGGCATGGGTACCCTTTTGATTTCAAAGATCAGAGAGGAATACCCAGACAGAATGATGCTTACGTTCTCTGTCTTCCCTTCACCCAAGGTCTCCGACACTGTTGTTGAACCATACAACGCCACACTCTCAGTGCACCAATTGGTGGAAAATGCAGACGAATGCATGGTGCTTGACAATGAAGCTCTGTATGATATCTGTTTCAGGACTTTGAAGCTCAGCACTCCAAGCTGTAAGTAGCTAAACGAATCAAGAATATTCAGATAATTAACACTCTGGTATTTTTTTTAAATTATAATTGTTTGCAGTTGGTGATTTGAACCATTTAATCTCCTCAAATGGTACAAATCAAGATGACAAGAACTAATTTCATGATTTTTTTTTAAGTACAGTTTCTCAAATTAGATGGTGCATAACTAATGCCGTATGAAATAAATAATATCATATTATATTTTTCAAAAATGTATTAGTTATATTATTAAAAGTAGTATTACAATTTTAATTGTAAAGTATTAGTTGATCATTTGAGGTAATACTTTTACAAAGTAGTAACACCGTTTCACAAAATAACTAATACTCCAATATTACATTCTTCTAAAAAGTATTAGGTATATCATTTAAAAGTATTAGTTTTTTATATTGTAAAGTATTAGTTGATAAAATATAATTTGAGATAATACCTTTTAAGGTTAGAATGTAATACTTTTTCATGAAATAACTAATGTAGTAATTTATGTGTTTTATTATTATTGTTTGCAGTTGGTGATTTGAACCATTTGATATCCGCAACGATGAGCGGTGTAACCTGCTGTTTGAGATTCCCGGGTCAGCTGAATTCGGATCTTAGGAAACTGGCAGTGAATCTGATACCGTTCCCACGTCTCCATTTCTTCATGGTGGGTTTTGCCCCCCTAACCTCCCGGGGTTCCCAGCACTACATCTCCCTAACAGTCCCTGAGCTAACCCAACAAATGTGGGACTCCAAGAACATGATGTGCGCAGCCGACCCCCGCCACGGGCGGTACCTGACAGCATCAGCCATGTTCCGTGGGAAAATGAGCACGAAAGAGGTAGACGAACAGATGCTGAACGTGCAGAACAAGAACTCGTCCTACTTTGTGGAGTGGATACCAAACAACGTGAAGTCCAGTGTCTGTGATATCCCCCCGACGGGGCTGAAGATGTCGTCTACGTTCATGGGGAACTCAACATCCATTCAGGAGATGTTCAGGAGAGTGAGCGAGCAGTTCACCGCCATGTTCAGACGTAAGGCTTTCTTGCATTGGTACACTGGGGAAGGCATGGACGAGATGGAGTTCACCGAAGCCGAGAGTAACATGAATGATTTGGTGGCCGAGTATCAGCAGTATCAGGATGCTACTGCCGATGAAGAGGAAGATTACGAGGAAGAAGAAGAGGGCGCTGAAGAACACTATGCATGAATGGTGGTACCTTGATTCACCTTATTATTTTTTGTAATATTTTACTGCTTATGTGTGTTTTCTGATACTTGCTGCTTTCTGTTTGTTACTACCAATTTCAGGATTTGTATTGTATTTGTATGCTATCAATGTCGTTGGTGTTAATTTGACAACTATTTTTTACGTTGCTCGACTGAACACTGTTTCAGTATGTTTCTTGATTAGTATAGCTATGAAAAATTATTGCAGCGACATATTCTTTTCTTTTATTTCACTTTGGTATGTGAGTTTTCGAAGCTCATTTAGTACAAGGTAAGTCCAGTGCCACGAACAATAAGGATGCATTATCCATCAATAATGTTGTTATATTTTAGACAATTTTCCCATGACAAATGATCAAGGGTACAATTTCAATTTCTGTGTTTTTTTATCAGTTATCGGTCTTATTTTTACACCTTTTGTCCACATATGCATGAAGTTATCATATGACTTGATCACATATTACCATGTACTTGCATGATATTCTTTTAAATTCAAATATTATGCAACTGCATGTAATGTACTCCAATAATAATTATAGATTATGCTCAGAGCTATTGACATTATAAACCTTTGCAACAATACAATTATTTATTTTGGAAACACAAAAATTATTTCTCCTGAAAAAATTTCTCCCTAGTTGGCCATCTATTGACCCCGGTGACTTGTATTTGTCTTTCATTTATATAACCTGTGCCACTTTCAAGTGTTTCACATTCTGGATGCAGATTAAATTTTTTGTAATCCAGTAACTTTGTATCGTTTTGAAATTAGTCCGAATTGTTTTGATTTTTTGATTTTGGTCTTGTAATTTTCAATTTTTTTAAAATTAGTCATTTGACCTGCTACAATAGGTTACCAAGCAGATAACCGCCACATATGTAATTTTATTTTTTTATTTAATTACGAAGCGTCATTTGAACTTTTTTAATCCTAATAATTTTAGTCTGATTTTATTCGGGGTTATAAATAATTTGTATGTTAAAAGACAAAATGCGGTTAACTGGGTCTAAACTAACCGGGAAATAAAAAATTAAACTAAAATACTCAGAAAACCACTCTTCCTCCCTAAAAAAATACGCAGAAAAATCCCGACCCAAAATTATTAGGATTAAAAAAGTTTAGGTGACATTTCAAAATTAAAAAAAAAAAAATAATAATTACATAGGCGGCAATTACCTATTTTGTGACCTGCTGTAGACCAATTTCAATTTTTGTTATAATTTATAGGACTAAAATCAAAAAGTCAAAACAATCGGTACCAATTTTGAAACGAAGCAAAGTTCCTGGGCTACAATAAACTTAATCCCGTCTGGATGTATGACACGTGAATGATAAAAATAATAATTAACGAATTGTTTTTTTTATCAGAATAATTAACGAATTGTATATATCATATAAACACATATTATGACTCAAAATGTAGAATAGAAAGTGAAATATGAAAAGTAACGCACAGGAATCGAACTGCTCTCAAACCCTTCTTAAAAAATGATTTTTTTTTTTTCAGCTGTCACAAATTGTTTCTCTCTTTCTCCAAATTGTAATTTCCTAATGGTATGCTATCCAGATTCTTGGACCTTTTGTAATCGTTAATTGAATAATTCTTGTTGATCTTTCTAAGATATTAAACCACTGGATTATCTATGCTCTGTTCAACCGTTCTTTGTGAGTTACAAATTCAAGCCAGCTTGAGTAATTACCATTCTTTAGGGGTAAATGGTCAAATTTGCAGTTGATGATTGAGTTTTCGATTGCACAATTATGCTTTTGCGAATTATGAAGAATCATTAACCCAAATTTTTAGTTTTTAGGGGTTTATTTTGATGAATTTTGTAGTGGGAGCTTTAAATTATAAGAAGAGTCGACTGAAAAATAGGTGTTTTTTTGGATTCTCTTCATTTGAACAACAAAATTTTGAGAATTTGGTGTTTTCTCTTTCTCTTGAACTGCAAATTATATATATGTACTTATTGACAAATACTTCTACCCACCTATTACATTGATGATATTAATTATTGAGAAAGACTTGTGTGAAATATTGCACACTAGTGTTATGTGCAATACAACATAAATAAGGTAAATATGGACTAAATTTTGCGGGTCATGGGGCGGGTCGGGTGGGTCGGGCGCGGGCAGTGGGTTTCAGGTTGGCATGGGCATATGTATTTATAAAATGATATATTTATCAAATATGTGTTGTAGTCTAGTGGTTTAGATTTGTTGCTTATGAATTTGGTTGCAAGTTTGATTCCTACTAAACACATTTTTTTTGTCAAATTTTTGTGTGTTACTATATCTATGTATAATTGTTACTACATTGTTATATTGAAAAAAAATCATATCTTACGTAACATGTAATAAAACATATCGTAACACATAAATATTCATAAGGTAACATGGGCCACAAAGTAACACATTATTGTTCATATGGTAGCACATGAGTATTCACATAGTATAGCGACGATATATGAACATGTTGGGATTATACTGGAAAGTATGCTTTTACTTTGTATAATCAGACTGAAATTCAGACTTATTTACTGAAATAAATTGTTTATCACTGATGCTTTAAATATCATCGAATGTTACATATATTTACTGCATAACTGTTCAATAAATAGTACGTGTTACATTGTAGTTAATTTAGTGATACCAGATAACAGAAGATTAAATTAACAGTTCCTTGTAACTAAAAAGTACACCATTCACGACCTAGATGGAAATGAACAATCCATCGTGAAAGGTTGAAGTGTAAGGCTAAGATTGGTTTGTCTTAACCAAGAGATTACACTAGTGCATGACCGATGCACTGAAGAGGACCTACAGGAGGACAAATTCTTCAGAACTGAACTACGAAGAATTAGACCTCAGTGGTTAGTTATTTCTTAATCTTCGTCCCTTAAATAGGATTGCGTGTGGTTAGTAACTATTGCTTTGATTTATTACGGGTAGAGAAACAAGGAGATTCAATACTTTATATCTTGGGCAATATTATTTGTCACATGCGATTGCTAAGATTTAATACGGAGAATCGTGTGCAAGTACGCTTGTTCGATTTGCCCCCTTGGGAGGTTCATAAGTTTTATCATACCAAATCTTGCAAGTGGAACTAGTTTCCGGTATGGATAATAATGTTGAACAGTTCCTTTACCAAGGATAAAAAATATTAATTAATGAAAAGTTATTTCAGTGGCTTGAATTAATTAATGGGCTAGACAATTTTAAACACGGGAAATAATAAACGGGAGCCATGTTAACAGTAATATGAGTTAAGATGGATAGTGCAATATTAATTATGTAGTGGGATTAATTAATATTTATGGGCTTGAATAATATTGTGGCTCAATATTGATAATTCAAGATCCATTGGAAGGTCCAATCTTAATTCTCCTAAAGGCCCCCCAAGTAGCCTAACATAAAGTCCAATAACTGAAAAAGGTGTTTAAAAATAAAATAAATATTTGTTGCAATTTTTCCTCATTTTTCGAAAAATATGGATAAAAATGAGAGAAAGATTTTCTTTGAATTTTGTTATGGAATGAAGATATGTATTCTTGGAATACAAGATTATCTCATTAAATTCAAGAAATCTCCCACTTGGTTATTCATGTGGAAATTTTCAAAAATTTTGAAATAAAAGGGAAAGAAAGATTTTCTTGATTTTCTTGAAAATATATTATGGAAGATATGTATTTCTTGAAATACAAGTATATCTCATAAATTCAAGAAGATCTAAATCTTGGTTTCTTTTTCCTATTATTTTCGAAATACCCCATAACAAGAGGAGTTGGGATTTTTATGGAATATTTTAATTATGGAGAAAAGAATATAGGAGATATATTCAAGATTTCTTGGAGATTAAGAAAAAGATTTTCTTCCCCTATTCCATGCCAAAAAATCGTCCAACACCCCTCTATAAATAGGGGATGAATGTTTCATTCCCAAGTACAATTCCATGTGCTGGAAAAATTAGTAAATCCACAAAGGTGGTGCAACAAATTTTATTTTCCCTTTTGTTAATTGTTCGCGAGCTTCCTTCCACCGGATTGTCGAGCAAGGACTAGGGAATACTTGGGAAGGTATTTTGGTGTGTTTTCATCAACGAGACCATTGTCATTCCAAGAGGTAAGTTCACGTAAACTCGTAGTAATTCCGCATGCGTAGGATTTACATGAACTGTTTATATGCATGATTTGTTGTTGAATTATTATTTGAATTAATTTAGGATTAATTCATGCTAGTAATAATTGTTAGAATTAATTTGTATTTAAATATTCATCCCGAATAGATCCGGGCAATTAATTCTCCAACAACTGGTATCAGAGCCACGGTTTCGGGCTCTGAATTTTAAATTGTAATTTAATTCATTTTCATTAAATTTGAAATTGGATAGTAGAATTGCTAGATCTTTTTTGCAGGTATCCAATTGTCATGGAATTTAATGTGTTTATTTATGCATGCATATAAATTGTGTTTTTTTTTTAATTCGATTTGTTTGAATTCGTTTTGCCTCGTGAGAAAATCCACGAGTAGATTAGAATTTGTTTGATTTGATCAATGTAATAGACTAGTCTAGATCTAGGTTTATTTATTTTTTGTAAATAAATTGTAACCGGATCGGAAATGGAGGCGAAACGAAGAATTAAAAGAAGATCCAGAATCGGGCGTGGCGCGCGCGTGTGTCGCTGGCACGTCTCTAAAGGGAGGCTTCTTACGCTAACGGGCGACGGGCGTGGGCGGAGGGCGGAGGGGCGAGATCTGCCTCGATTCTCTGTGGCGCGCTGAGACGGCGACGCGCCAGACCGCGTCGAACACCACGCTGGTAACGCGGGCGACGACGCCGCTGAGACGCTGCGCGACGGGCGACGCGGCGACGTCTGCTCGAGGGCGCGCGGGCGATCTGAGCGAAATCCGGGATTTCTTCATACAAGACGGACGCCATTCGACACGGCCGGGGAGTGCTAGGCGGGCACTCCGACCCGCTAGCTGGTCGATGACGTGGCTTGACAAGGCATTTTTTTGAAACGGTCAAGTGGGAGCTTTTCGAGACGAACGTTGAAGGCTATGAAGACGATTTCTCAAGATCAAGACATGACAAAAATTAACCATGACAATTGGATAAATGTGCTCAATATGTTTAATTTTTTGTCTTGATGTTTATACATTATATTATGCTTATTTAAATTGTGTTTAAATTTGCGATGCATGAGAAAATGTTTTGAAAAATCTCACTTTCGAAAATTACTAAGTATGCTTAAACAATTAATTGACAATTTTATTCCGGATAATAAAATTAAATTAATTATTGACCTCCATGATTTATTTATTTGTGAATTCTTTTGGAGAAATTCCCCCCACGGGACGGTCAAAAGATAGCTTTCACATGAATAAATTCCAAGTGGATGATTGTGGATTATTACTAGTGGCGATGATGACCCTCCCCACGAGGCTCGATCAAAGCGAAATAATAATTCTGTATTTAATCATGGTTATTACTTAGGTATAAAATTGATATGCATATACTTCCCCGAAGTCCCTGTCAATTTTATATTGGTCAAGTGGGAGCCAACTATTAATCTGGATATTAAAGGTTTGTAACTGTTCTTGTTTGTAACCTGCTTGAATGTGTTTAAATAATGACCCACCCCACGTGGCTTATTTAAACTGTTTTGAGATGTTGGCTGATGCATGTTCATATTTTTTTTTGAGATTTTAATATGAAACATGTGATCGAATTTTGTGATATACTTGTGCTTATGCATATTATTATTTATTTCAGTTCATCATGTCGCAACCTTTTAATCCACTGTTATATACACTCAAAGAACACCAATTAACTAGAGATAACTATGTTGTTTGGAAACAGAATATGAGTTTTGTCCTACCTATTGGGGAATTATTTGCCCTGATCTATTCGGGATGAATATTTAAATAAAAATTTAATTCTAACAATTATTACTAGCATGAATTAATCCTAAATTAATTCAAATAATAATTCAACAACAAATCATGCATATAAACAGTTCATGTAAATCCTACGCATGCGGAATTACTACGAGTTTACGTGAACTTACCTCTTGGAATGACAATGGTCTCGTTGATGAAAACACACCAAAATACCTTCCCAAGTATTCCCTAGTCCTTGCTCGACAATCCGGTGGAAGGATACTCGCGAACAATTAACAAAAGGAAAAATAAACTTTGTTGCACCACTTTTGTGGATTTACTAATTTTTCCAGCACATGGAATTGTACATGGGAATGAAAGAATCATCCCCTATTTATAGATGGGGTGGTGGTCGAAATTTTGAGAAAAAAACCAATGTGGAAAAATCTTTTCTTGATCTCCAAGAAATCTTGAATATATCTCCTATATTCTTTTCTCCATAATTAAAAAATTCCACAAAAATTCCACCTCATCTTGTTATGGCAAATTTTCGAAAATTAAGAGACAAGATTCCAAGATTTGGATCTTCTTGAATTTATGAGATATACTTGTATTTCAAGAAATACATATCTTCCATAATATCTTTTCAAGAAAATCAAGAAAATCTTTCTTTCCCTTTTATTTCAAAAAAAATTCGAAAATTTCACTATGAATAACCAAGTGGGAGATTTCTTGAATTTAATGAGATAATCTTGTATTCCAAGAATACATATCTTCATTCCGTAACAAAATTCAAAGAAAATCTTTCTCCCCTTTTATCCATAATTTTCGAAAAATATGAGGAAAAATAAGCAACAAGTTTATTTTATTTTTAAACACTTTTTTCAGTTATTGGACTTTATGTTGGGCTACTTAGGGGGCCTTTAGGAGAATTAAGATTGGATCTTCCAATGGACCTTGAATTATCAATATTGAGCCACAATATTATTCAAGCCCATAAATATTAATTAATCCCACTACATAATTAATATTGCACTATCCATCTTAACCCATATTACAGTTAATATGGCTCCCGGTTATTATTTCCCGTGTTTAAGATTATCTAGCCCATTAATTAATTCAAGCCACTGAAATAGTTTTCCATTATTTAATATCTTTTCTCCTTGGTAAAGGAACGATTCAACATTATTATCCATATCGGAAACTAGTTCCACTTGCTAGATTTGGTATGATAAAACTTATGAACCTCCCAAGGGGGCAAATCGAACAAGCGTACTTGCACACGATTCTCCGTATTAAATCTTAGCAATCTCATGTGACCAATAATATTGCCCAAGATATAAGGTATTGAATCTCATTGATTCTCTTCCCGTAATAAGTCAAAGCAATAGTTACTAACCACACGCAATCCTATTTAAGGGACGAAGATTAAGAAATAACTAACCACTGAGGTCTAATTCTTCCTAGTTCAGTTCTGAAGAATTTGTCCTCCTGTAGGTCCTCTTCAATGCATCAGTCATGCACTAGTGTAATCTCTTGGTCAAGACAAACCAATCTGAGCCTTACACTACAACCTTTCACGATGGATTGTTCATTTCCATCTAGGTCGTGAATGGTGTACTTTTAGTTACAAGGAACTGTTAATTTAATCTTCTGTGATCTTGTATCACAAAATTAACTACAATGTAACACGTACTATTTATTGAACAGTTATGCAGTAAATATATGTAACATTCGATGATATTTAAAGCATCAGTGATAAACAATTTATTTCAGTAAATAAGTCCGAAATTCAGTCTGATTATACAAAGTAAAAACATACTTTCCAGTATAACCCCAACACTACCGGCACAAGAACATCATTGGGTTCTTGATGTACCCAAGCCACGTATACCTACTGATGAATCTGATGCGGAAAGGCACTTGTATAATATTTGGGAGCAGGCTAATGAACCCATGACACATGTAATCTTGACTTCACTGTCAGATGATTTGAGACACATTCATGAAGGTGTTGAGTCTGCTGCAGAAATTATACAAAGTCTTGAAGAAATGTTTTTAACAAAAGACCGCATGATCAATCAGTTTAAAACCGGTGACGCGGCTAGGCTAAAAATGGCTGAGGGAACACCCGTAAGGGAGCATGTTCTCAGAATAAAACGCCATTTTGATAAACTTGCTTATCTCGGTACTAAGTATTGTGATGAGGCTCAAATCAAATTTCTTTTCCTAACTCTTCCAAGGTGTTTTGATGAGTTTTACTGTAGTTTTGCGATGAGCGATCACATGTTTACTATGGACACTCTACAAGAAGCCTTGGAGGTTATAGAGAAGCATTTAGGAAAGAAAGACGAAGCATTGGTGACCAAAAGTCTTTTCTCAAGATCTAGGCCAATGGAAGGCAAGACTCAAGAAAAGAAAAGTGGTCAGATCCAAAGCAAACTCATCACCAAGAAAAGTAAGAGAAAGACAGCTAGTTGGATGGGTGTCAAGAAAGTACCAAAAGGAAAATGCTTCAAGTGCGATGAAAAGGGACATTGGAGGTCAGCATGTTCCAATCCCAAAAGGAATGGAAATAAAGGTAATTCTCACGCACTAGTTGTTGAAACTTGCTTAGCGGCGTATGCCTCCCATTTATGTGTGGTGGATACGGGATCCACTGATCATGTTTGTTTCACTTTACAGGGGTTCAAGCGGACCCGGCAACTTAGTGGGAGTGAGATCCTCATCACACTGGGCGATGCTACGAGAGTGGCAGCTGAAGCAATGGGAGAAGTGCACCTGTCTTTTAAAGACAGAGTTTTAATTTTAAGAGATGTTCTTTACGTTCCGAATTTTAGAAAGAATTTGATTTCGGTTTCTAAACTTTACCTTGATGGATATTCGGTTACTTTTGATAAAGTTGTTACCATTTCTCTTTATGATAAATTTATCTATCATGGAACGTTGTCAAGTAATCTCTATACAATTAACTGTGCACACCACTCACGAAATGCATCCTATAACACATTAGCTGTTTTCGATAAAAGAAAACATTCATCAGACGTGAACGAAACACTTCTATGGCATCTAAGATTGGGACATATTAATCTAAAGAGGATCCAAAGGTTGGTGAAAGACGGTTCACTGGAGTCTCTCCAAGTTGAACCAATTCCAACCTGTGAATCATGTTTGGAGGGTAAAATGACCAAGAGGGCATTCGGAGCCAAGGGGAATAGAGCCAAAGAAGTGTTAGAAATCGTTCACAAGGACGTAGGTGGTCCAATGTCAACCAAAGCAAGAGGAGGTTATGAGTATTTCGTCACTTTTATTGATGACTACTCAAGGTACGGTTATATTTTCCTTATGAAGCATAAATCTGAGACCTTTGAGAAATTCAAAGAATTTAAGGCTCAAGCAGAGAATCATAGGGAAAAATGTATCAATTCTCTATGATCTGATCGTGGAGGCGAGTACCTCAGCGATGAGTTTTTGAACTACTTGTCAGATGAAAGGATTGCATCCCAGCTAACTGCACCCGGAACCCCTCAACAAAATGGGGTTGCAGAGCGAAGAAACAGAACTCTTTTAGAAATGGTTAGATCAATGATGTGTTATGCGGATCTTTCCAAGTCGTTCTGGGGTCATGCCTTGGAAACAACGGCTTACATTCTGAACTTGGTGCCATCCAAATCGGTTCCCAAAACTCCCAAAGAATTGTGGACCGGGCGCAAGCCCAGTTTGAGACACATGAGAATTTGGGGGTGTCCGGCCTACGTGTTGGACAAGGAAGCCGGGAAATTGGATTCTCGATCAGAATTAAGGTTGTTTATAGGATACCCCGAGGGAACAAAAGGGTGTATGTTCTATGGTCCCGAAGATCAAAAGGTCGTAATAAGCAACCACTTTAGATTTTTGGAGGAAGACTATATGAACGAAAGAAGACCCAGAAGTGAGATTACCTTAAGTGAGCTAAGGGGGTTAACCTCATTGCCAACTGTACAAGATGATATACCAAACGACACACTTTCACAACCGGAACCTCGTCGTAGTGGGAGGGTTGTAAGAAAGCCCGAGAGATTCATGGGGATAGGAGAGTCCTCGGACTTGATTCCCGGACAAGACGAATCAGACCCATGGACATATGATGAGGCAATCCAAGACAAAGATGCGGTTTCTTAGCAAAAGGCAATGAAAGCAGAAATGGGTTAATTGGATCATAACAGAGTGTGGGAGCTAGTCGAACCACTTAATGGGGTCAAACTTATTGGTTGCAAGTGGGTATACAAGAGAAAAAGGGGACCGAACGGGAAGGTGGAAACCTTCAAGGCAAGGCTTGTGGCGAAAGGTTATACTCAGAAAGAAGGGATCGACTATGAGGAAACCTTTTCACCTGTAGCAATGCTCAAGTCCATCCGGATTCTCTTGTCGATAGCTGTGCATCTCGATTTTAAAATCTGGCAAATGGATGTCAAGACAGCTTTCCTTAACGGAAGACTTGATGAAGAAATCTATATGCAACAACCCCAAGGCTTCATTGAAAAGGGCCAAGAACACCTAGTTTGTAAGCTCATGAAGTCCATTTACGGACTCAAACAGGCATCCAGAGCTTGGAACCAATGTTTTGATCATGTTATAAAGTCTTATGGGTTTGATGAAAACGAGTTCGAAAGTTGTGTGTACAAAAGGGTGTCGGAACTGCATTGGTATTCTTAGTACTATACGTAGACGACATTCTGCTCATCGGGAACGATGTAAAGGTGTTATCAGACGTAAGGGCATGGCTTTCAAAATAGTTTGATATGAAGGACTTAGGGGAAGCCGGGCACATCTTTGGGATCAAGATCACTCGAGATCGCAAGAAAAGGATGATAGGCTTATCGCAAGCTTCATACATAGACAATGTCTTGAAACGATTCAGCATGCAGGATTCCAAGAAAGGCTTCGTACCTTTCAGGCATGGAATCCATCTATCCAAGGAAATGTGCCCTAAGACACAAAAGGAGATAGATGACATGAAAGGCATTCCTTATGCTTCGGCTGTCGGAAGCCTTATGTATGCAATGTTGTGCACGAGACAGGATATCTGCTTTGCCGTTGGCATGGTGGCAAGATATCAAAGTAACCCGGGGAAGGAACATTGGACGGCAGTTAAAACCATTATGAAGTATCTGAAAAGAACTCAAGATAGAATGTTGGTTTATCAGTCAGATAGTCTAATCCCCATCGGCTACACGGACTCGGATTTCTAATCAGACTTATATTACAGAAAATCTACCTCCGCTAGTGTGTTTTGCATGGGGGGAGGAGCCATGACGTGGAGAAGCGTTAAGCAGAAATGCATCGCAGATTCTACCATGGAAGCCGAATATGTAGCTGCTTGCGAGGCAGCGAAAGAAGCGGTTTGGCTCAAGAACTTCCTAGTGGACTTGGATGTAGTTCCGAATTTGCCCAGCACAATCACTGTTTATTGTGACAATGCCGGAGCAGTTGCAAATTCAAGGGAACCAAGAGCCCACAAGGCCAGCAAACACATTGAAAGGAAATACCATCTTATACGAGAAATCGTTAAGAGAGGAGACATAGAGGTGGCAAAGATCGCGTCGGAAGACAACCTAGCTGGTCCATTCACAAAGGGTCTGCCTCAGAATACATTCGAGAGATGTGTGGAAGGAATGAGTGTCAAGACCGTTGCCAATCTGCTTTGAGTATAAGTGGGAGACATTATTAGGTTCGTGTAGGTGACATTAGATGTCACATATTAGGAACTACACGAGACATGCTGATGTATACTTAAAAGCAGACTTTGAGTATAAGTGAGAGATTGTTGGGATTATACTGGAAAGTATGCTTTTACTTTGTATAATCAGACTGGATTTCGGACTTATTTACTGAAATAAATTGTTTATCACTGATGCTTTAAATATCATCGAATGTTACATATATTTATTGCATAACTGTTCAAAGAATAGTACGTGTTACATTGTAGTTAATTTAGTGATACCAGATCACAGAAGATTAAATTAACAGTTCCTTGTAACTAAAAGTACACCATTCACGAACTAGATGGAAATGAACAATCCATCGTGAAAGGTTGAATTGTAAGGATCAGATTGGTTTGTCTTGACCAAGAGATTACACTAGTGCATGACTGATGCACTGAAGAGGACCTACAGTAGGACAAATTTTTCAGAACTGAACTAGGAAGAATTAGACCTCAGTGGTTAGTTATTTCTTAATCTTCGTCCCTTAAATAGGATTGCTTGTGGTTAGTAACTATTGCTTTGACTTATTACGGGTAGAGAATCAAGGAGATTCAATACTTTATATCTTGGGCAATATTATTTGTCACATGCGATTGCTAAGATTTAATACGGAGAATCGTGTGCAAGTACGCTTGTTCGATTTGCCCCCTTGAGAGGTTCATAAGTTTTATCATACCAAATCTTGCAAGTGGAACTAGTTTCCGGTATGGATAATAATGTTGAATCGTTCATTTACCAATGATAAAAGATATTAATTAATGGAAAACTATTTTAGTGGCTTGAATTAATTAATGGGCTAGATAATCTTAAACACGGGAAATAATAACCGGGAGCCATATTAACTGTAATATGGGTTAAGATGGATAGTGCAATATTAATTATGTAGTGGGATTAATTAATATTTATGGGCTTAAATAATATTGTGGCTCAATATTGATAATTCAATATCCATTGGAAGGTCCAATCTTAATTCTCCTAAAGGCCCCCCAAGTAGCCCAACATAAAGTTCAATAACTGAAAAAGGTGTTTAAAAATAAAATAAATATTTGTTGCAATTTTTCCTCATTTTTCGAAAAATATGGATAAAAAGGGGAGAAAGATTTTCTTTGAATTTTGTTATGGAATGAAGATATGTATTCTTGGAATACAAGATTATCTCATTAAATTCAAGAAATCTCCCACTTGGTTATTCATGTGGAAATTTTCAAAAAATTTTGAAATAAAAGGGAAAGAAAGATTTTCTTGAAAAGATATTATGGAAGATATGTATTTCTTGAAATACAAGTATATCTCATAAATTCAAGAAGATCCAAATCTTGGTTTCTTTTTCCTATTATTTTCGAAATACCCCATAACAAGAGGAGTTGGGATTTTTATGGAATATTTTAATTATGGAATATTTTAATTATGGAGAAAAGAATATAGGAGATATATTCAAGATTTCTTGAAGATCAAGAAAAAGATTTTATTCCCCTATTCCATGCCAAAAAATCGTCCAACACCCCTTTATAAATAGGGGATGAATGTTTCATTCCCAAGTACAATTTCATGAGCTGGAAAAATTAGTAAATCCACAAAGGTGGTGCAACAAATTTTATTTTCCCTTTTGTTATTTGTTCGCGAGCTTCCTTCCACCGGATTGTCGAGCAAGGACTGGGGAATACTTGGGAAGGTCTTTTGGTGTGTTTTCATCAACGAGACCATTGTCATTCCAAGAGGTAAGTTCACGTAAACTCGTAGTAATTCCGCATGCGTAGGATTTACGTGAACTGTTTATATGCATGATTTGTTGTTGAATTATTATTTGAATTAATTTAGGATTAATTCATGCTAGTAATAATTGTTAGAATTAAATTTTTATTTAAATATTCATCCCGAATAGATCCGGGCAATTAATTCCCCAACAGAACAGTGTTACATACTACTAAAAAATATGTGTTACTATATGAACAAAAAGTGTGACCCTATGAAGAAAAATGTGTTACCACATGAACAAAATCAGTACAAGTGCGAAAAGAAATTTCCACTCTAAGATTACAGATTTAAAGAACAACTTGATGTGTTACTATATGAACAATAGAGTGTTACCTTATGAGCAAAATAATATTACTACATGAACAAAATCAGTACAAACGCGAAAAAAATCATCAGACTAAAATTACAGATTTACAAAAGAGTGCAGAAGGATCTCAATTTCAACACACACTTTGTGTTGAGGTGTAATCCAAACACCACACACATATTCTATTTTTTTCTCGCATAATCCATTCCAAAATTCAAATTGAACAACCCAATTTCATCCAATAATTGGAGTGAATTGAAGAAAATTAAATTGGACAAAAAATTAGGGCACGAACGAGGAAGAAGAACCCGTGAGATCCACTAGCAATCTGAAGAGAAGATGAAGAAGAAGAAATTTGACAGATTTCGTGATGAGCGGCGCGAAGATGAAAAAAATTTATCTGCCCTAACCCGCTTCTTATGACTCGCGAGAAAAAAAAAAACCAAATTACACATAGCACTAGTATGCAATATTGCATACAACTTTTTTATCTTATTTTATTAAGAGGTATTAATTGATTAATATTAATTATTTATAATCAATAATTTTAGTTGTGCGTGTTACTCCTATTATCGCATTAATAATTTTATTAAGAGATATTAATTGATTAATAATAATTATTTTTAATACATAATTTTAGTTGTGCTTGTTACTCCTACTATCGCATTAGCCTAATTCGTACGTAATATATGTAAAACTACGTGCCAAAAACTTTTGAATTCGAGTCCACAATTAACTTTATTTTTTTTAATATTATTATAATATATTGTAGTATTATTGTTATGCATAAATATTATGACTATCATATTTATGCACTATCACTGTTTTAAAAATTAAAGTTCACCATAAACCCAATTTCATGAGAGGTCTACTCAAATTAGATATAAATTATATATCTACGTAAAAATATTACTACTTTATACGTAAATACATACTATTATTGTGTGTAATTAAAAGAAACATGAACAATAGGAGGGGAGTACATATTATATTATAGTGTATGAACAGGATCATCCAACATAAATAAATTACTCCTCTTAATTTTGATTGTAAATAACCGTCTTGATTTTGTTTGGTCATTTCCTAAAAAAACAAATTAAGCAATTTTCAATACTATTTAATACTCTCTCCTATTCAAAATATAAGATGTTTTGATTTATTGTATTATTTACTTTTTATTTGATGTTCTGACTTATATTTTCCTACACTGCCCTTATTTAATACTTTCTTTACTTTCTTATTATACTTACTACCATGTCATTAAATATAATTTATTATTAAATAAGGTTAATTTTTGTATAATTTTTCTTTATTAATAAACGTGCAAAAGACCAAAACATATTATATTTTGAATAGGAGGGAGTACTATTATTTCTCTCCACCAAACACATTTTACACCATTTAATATTATTATTTCTCTCCACCAAACTCACTTTATCCACTTTACACCATTTAATACTAATATCTCATACGTTTTCTTAATCTTCGTATCTACAGTAACTGAATAATAAAAAATAGGATGGAGGAAGTAGAATGTAAGGTTGTGCTTGGATGTAGGATTTTTTTTTTTCATTATTCCTTTTCAAAACTCCTTTTTTCCATAACAACACTCATTTTTTAATACTATTCATTAAAATTTACCATATCATCTCAATACTATTATCTGAAATCTACACTAAAAGTAAATGAAATTTTCCAAAAAATGATCGTGTTCTGACTTGTCCCTGTCACTGTCAGTGGGTGTTTTGTTCTCATTTTTTATTTTGTATTGAAACAATTAAATGATAATTATATATATTAAAAAATGTTGACAATATTGTTGGAAATTTGGTTTTGAAAATGTTCTAGCACTCATGTTTGACCAAATTAATTGAGGAATTAAAAAGTTGATTTTTGTAAATTCAACGTGACGAGATCGATCTACTCGCGGAGTAGATGATTGTGGTATATTTAATATCTCAAAATCGAATTTCGGTGAGTGAGAAATTAATTAAAGAAGATGACACATTAATGCTCCAGTGAGAGAGTAATTAATGGGTGAGTGTTGACCATGTAAAGTCTTCCCATATCCCACATTGGAAACTTAAAGGAAAGTTTCCTAAGTATAAATACAAGCTTGTAGTCATGTTTACTACAAAATGGTGCATAGGGACCCTAACCATGAACCCATTACACTAATTTATCTATCTTTTTAGATACCCAAAATCTTAAATTGAGCCATTTATTTTTTGGACTAAATACGAATTGGGTGACCCATCCAGATTGGGTCGCCCCGAGAGTCAAGACTTATCCATGCGAATTAGAGGTTAAATTTCGCAAAATCACACATGGGAGTTGGTTGACCTCCCAAAAGGTTGCAAGATTAGGATGTAAGTGGATCCTTAAAAGAAAGTATAAAGTTAAATTTGAAAAGAAAAGCCCGCTTTGGTTGCAAAGGGTTTTAAACAAAAGGAAGAGTATGATTTTTTGATATCTATTCATTCCATCCATTCGTTTATTATGATTGTTGCTTTGCAAATTAGATGGATGTAAAGACCCTCTTAATGGTGAGATAGATGCGAAAATATACATGGATCAACCTTTCACACCGAAATGAGAAAAAGGTATGTAAACTTGTTCGATCAATTTATGGACTTAAACAAGCTCCTAAGCGTTTTTTTAAATAACATCATGTTGTCAAATGGATTTCAATTAACGAATGTGATAAATGTGTTTATGTGAAAGAAACACCAAATGGCTTTGTTATCGATGCTTATATGTCGATGACATGTTAATCATAAAACAATCACAATGCCATAGTTTACCAAAATCGAAACTTTGACATGAAAGACATGGGATTAGCGATGTGATTCTAGAATCAAAATTGAGAAAACATCAAATGGAATCTCCCTAACACAATCTCATTACGCTGAGAGAGTGTTGAAGAAATTTAATGCATTTGATGATCCACCGCTAAAAACACCTCTTGTTCATCGGAAGAAGAAACTTCATTGGGAGCGTGATGTATATTTTAATTGCACACGACCGCCTTGCATGTGCAAAAAAAAAGTTATACACGAGCAATCCAAGTCACGAACATTGGAAAGCTCTTAAAAGACACATCCAAAGGTATTAGTTGACTATTATAATTTGTATAACTAATGGTAGATGGTCTCTCGTAAACACATCTAAAGGTATTAGTTGACTATTGTATTCGGTATCACTAATGGAATGTCGTCTCAAGTAAACACATCCAAAGGTAATAGCTGACTATTGTAATCGGTATCACTAATGGAATGTTTGGTATTAGTTGACTATTGTTAATCTCTGTAAATACATCCAAAAGTATTACTTGCCTATTATAATCGGTATCACTAAAGGAATTTCGTCTCTTGTAAACACATCCAAAGGTATTAGTTGACTATTGTAATCGATATCACTAATGGAATGTCGTATCTCGTAAACACATCCAAAGGTATTAGTTGACTATTGTAATCGATTTCACTAATGGAATTTCATCTCTCGTGTTGACTATTTTAATTGGTATCACTAATGGTAGATGGTCTCTCATAAACACATCCAATGATATTAGTTGACTATTGTTATCGATATCACTAATGGAGTGTCGTCTCTCACAAAGACATCCAAAGGTATTAGTTGACTATTGTAATATGTATCACTAATGGAATGTCGTCTCTCGTAAACACATCCAAATGTATTAGTTGACTATTGTAATCGGTATCACTAATGGAATGTTGTCTCTCGTAATCACATCCAAAGGTATTAGTTGACTATTCTAAGGTACTTAAAGTACACCCTTGACCTTGGGCTACATTGCACGAGGTATCCAGCTGTACTTGAAGGTACATCGTTGTTAATTGGATATCGGATACAAAAGACTCGTTTTTCACCAGTGGATATGTATTCACTATTGGAGGAGTTTCGTTTCATTATTGCTCATTCCACAATGGATTCGTAATTCATCGCTTTAGATCTCCTTTTTTTCCAAGATATTCCTTGTTGGAACAAACCTCAGATCGCACTGTGACCATTGCCAAGTCGCTTAGGTAGAGCTTGAAAAAGATATGTATAATAAAGTCCATATCATAACTCATACATTTGATCTCAATTTATAACCATTGACTATGTAAGGTCAAAGGATAACATAAGCGGATCCGCTCACCAAGAGCATATGCCGAGATCAAATGAATAAGCCGATAGAGGGAATCGGTTTGGAAACCCAACCATGATGAAGATCCCAAGAACTTGGTTCAAAAGTAAGTTCTGAGATGCACAAAACTTGTCATGACTATTCCCGACAAAGACCGAGTCAAGTGTTGAGAACCCGTCTAAAGGTTAAGTCTTTGACTTTTAATGATTCCTAAAAGGTCCGATGGGACCGAGTATGACTGGATACTCTCACCTATGTAAATGAGAAGTGAGGGTCGCTTTTATGAAACACAAAAATGGCCAAAACGACAAAAAAAACGATGAGAATCGTAATTAAGTCGAGATCGGTCTTTGCTGTAAGGTATACTAAGGCGGATTAGTTCAAGGCATTATGTCCACTAAACCACAGTGTACCCGACAGTGCTGGGCTAAGGAAAGTTCAAAGCCACAAACTACTTTTCCCCGGCAACAAAGTCTCAATTGAATTTGAAGATGCTCCTAAATCCGTATAGATGCAATTTTCACTTGTAGGGGGATTGTTGGAAATTTGGTTTGAAAGTGTTCTAGCACTCATGTTTGACCAAATTAATTGAGGAATTAAAACGTTGACTTTTGTAAAATTCAACGTGACGAGATCGATCTACTCGCGGAGTAGATGATTGTGGTATATTTAATATCTCAAAACCGAATTTTGGTGAGTTAGAAATTAATTAAAGAAGATGAGACATTAATGCTCTAGTAAGAGAGTAATTAATGGGTGAGTGTTGACCATGTGTAGTGTTGTGTTCGATATAATAAATCGTAATTAATCGAACATCAAAGAGTGACACGCGTGTAATGTTTGAATATAATCATGCCGGGATGAGTTATTTTTTGTGTTATTGCTCGACCGTTCGGTTTAATTACCGAACAAACATAACCGGTCGGTATGTTCAACTCAAATCTCAAGAAGAACTGCCTTTTAAAAGCGGCGAATAGAAAGTCCAACCGAACAAAAGATTAATTGGACGTTTGCTCAAGATCAATCTAGAAGATGAAGTCGAAAACGTGGCAACACCAACGCGGAGTTCTTGATGATCCAAAGAATCCAAAGACATGCTTTACCAAACCAAAAAAATGATAAATGGAAGAAAAAAAGAAAGAAGAAAAGGGTTGGTCCATAAAAGAATCCTAAAGATAGCCTACAAAAATCCCCCGAGAGGTGAGGAATAGAAAAAATCGAGTGTTCATCCACATATATGAAAAACCCTAGAACTCATTCGTTAACTCAGATCGATTCATCTTAAAAGATGTATCAAGAACCTTGTAAAGCTCATAATACTACATCCCGGCTTGGTATGCCCCAGGAGTAGTCATATATTATTCACCGGGTCAACAAATTCATCTTATTTATGTTCATTTTACACGATATGTTTTGTTTGTGAGTTGTAATTAAATTAGCCACATAATATTCATCAACCGACTCGCGACAATTGGGCGCTAGAAGGAGGGTGAATCTTTGCAAAAAACCAACCCATACACAAACCCTAGTTAGCCGAGGGTTTATAATGCCTCAATCTAGAACACCCAAACGGAGAGGTCGGAACAAAGCCGACCATATGATTTTATACCTCAAAAAAGATCTATTAATCTTTGATATAGCCAATAATCCGGCCCCACTTAAAGAATCACTTTCTTAAAGAGCAACACTCACATACACACACCCGCAATAAGCAAGCTAAAAAAGAAACCTACTAGTAAAAAAGCCGATGATATGTCGGATGACGCAGTTTGAATAAGCGACGAGGATCCGGAAAAGACATCCAATAGAGGTCGCGTTGGATCTTCAAAAGCCGTGTGTCAAATGGGAACAAAGTTGTCTATCCATCACCGAATTAGTCAACAAACTTGAGAGAGGGGATCCCATCACGAGCATGATCCAAGATCCTCATGATGGGAAACAGCCCCAATTAAGTCTATTAGTCCCCGAAATTTGCGAAATGCAAAAAACCATCGTGGAAAAAGAGCTACTACCCTCGAACGAGCACCAAATTATCTCCAATCATGGCGGCAAGTCCAAGAGAAAGTCGTACCCGACCACCAATTCCTATTATCCTCATGTCCATCTCAAAGAAATTTTCGATGATGTCATTCCCCCATGACTTTGGGTGATCGAGCACATAGGTGGTTTACCACTTTACCCAATGCCCATCACATCTTTTCTTTCAACCGGGACAACAATTTTGTCCCATTTCTCGTCCATGTGCTGCTTTGAAATTAAAAGGTGAGTCCGATCGATCATACATAGAAAGATTTGATAAATGTTTATATGATGGAGCCCAGATTGAAGAGGATGCTAAGATCCTCGGGTGGTCGGAGGCCTCACTTTAAAAATCACATACATGTGGAAGGCCATGCATCAAGATTGGCGAACTCAGACTCGATTTAGAAAGATGTGAAATTATAGCCATGCAAGATTTGCTCGAACAATTGAGACGAGAGCCTATCGCTAGGAAAGCTTTCGAAAAAAAAAAAAACCAAAATTCAAAGAGCGTAAGAAATGCCCTCCCTAACTTTTTGAAACTATCTTTAATCAAATCAAAGATTACATGTTGAGAGAAGAATTGTAATGGATAAGCGTCGAAATTTCCAAATCATTGTAATTATCATGAGTACATCGGGCATAATACCTAAATTGCGCGATTTGCTCCGCCAACTTTGGAAGCTATATGAAAAAATCGTCTTTCCCGTTCTTAGAAAAGCCAAATAACGGGATTCGCATGAAAGGAAAGAAGACCGAAGGGAAAGCGAAAGGCCGAACAAACATTTGATGTTGATCCCAAGAATCACGAAAAGAGATCTGAAATGACCAAAAGAGGGCCTCCTATTCAAGAAATCCAAATGATTAAATCATATGGTCCCGTGGGTGGATGTTACCAGCACCAACGTTATCTAACAGACATAAAAAGATGGAGATCGTGTGCCATGCGTGATCCATCGTAAAATGGTGGCGACATCATCCGGTTCCCCACCTACACACCAAATCATTTTCTCGGAGGACGATCTCCGGGATTATAACTCCCATAACGACTCCTTAACCATCGATTGCTCGTCTCCTTGGATTGAAGGTACATCGCCTCTTAAAAGGGGCTTATGCAAACATTTTGTTCAAATGGAAAAACAAGTTGGGGATTTGAGCAGGTTATATTGAACCATGTAGTCATACTATAATAGGTTTTGGGGGAATCATAACCACCCTATGGTATGATTAATTAGAGTGAGCTAGAATCAACTTTGAATCCGGACATTAGTAGAGAATGTTAGATTTTTGTAATAAATCGATGTTCAATCCATTTATAACGGGTTTCTATCTTATTAAAGGTTCAAAAGCGGCTGTTCCGTATTACTATTGTGTTAAATTTCTCGGTAAAGATGGAACAGGGGGTGTAAAAGGAGATCAAAAGAAGGCTCGAGATTGTTTGCTATCGTGCGTAAGACAAAGACAAAGTATCGTCAATATGATGGAAGCGAACACGGAGATTGATAAGCCTAGCAGCAAATATCTCACCAAAAAAGATCTTCCGCGAACATAAGTTCGACGAATTCGTCGCGAAGCACGAAGCCGCGAACATAAACTTCGGGAGACAACTAATTCCCCGATCTCCTAGATCAAATGAATATTGATCGGTAGAACGAGCAATCGGACCTAGAGCCTCGCATAGGTTTGAACCCATGGAGGTTGATGATGAGCCCCGAGGATCCATTCAAGACCCTCGGTGGAAGCAAAAAAAAAAGGCGGCGACTCATCAATTGGAACCAATCGTGATCGACCGAGCACTGAGTTAGAAGTGTTGACTGATTACCCAACCAAAATTCAACGAAATAATTACTTTCCTTCAAGCAAATTTAGATGTTATCCGATGGTCACACGAGGACATGGTTGGAATAGATCCGAGCATCTGATCCAATATAAAAAATTTAGTCCAAAAAATATGCGGCGATGAATAGTGAAATCAAAAAGTCGACAACAAAAACCGATCCACCCAAGATGGCTTCCGAACCCCCCATGCTCGTTCAAAAAACCAAATGGATCTTGAGACGTATATCGATTTCACTGATTTGAATAAGGCATGTCCAAAAGATAATTTTCCGATGCCCCATTGATTATTTGGTTGATAACACGGCGGGCCATGAACTCATGACATTTATGGATCGTTATTTGGTTATCACCAAATACCAATGCATCCGGACGATCAAAAGAATACAAAGATTCTCTTGAGTAAAAAAAGAACATGTCTTTGTTATAACAGCATGCCATTCGGATTAAAGAATGCCGATTAACGTATCAACGTTTGGTGAACAAGATGTTCACTCGGCCGAACAATAATATATCGGAATTGTGGTAAAAGAAGCTCTAAGGAATACCACATCACCCATCCAAAAACGATTGATATATTGAGAAAGTATAATATGAAGTTAAATCCCAAGAAATATTCATTCAATTCCTCGGACATATGGTTAGTCAATATGCAAACCCATCAAAGATTCAAGAATGCTCGATATCTCCCCTAAATGTGAAAGAGGTCCAAAAGTTAAACGATTAAACCCGTCTTTATATCACGAAATGGGGACAAATGTAAACCTTTCTTTGATGCATTAAAGAAGGTTCATTGCGAATCATTAAAGCATAATTATCGTATTTATCTTCTTTGATAATGGAATGTTCGTCTGGCGAGAAGTCTCCCATTTATTATGTTAGCCAATGCTAAAACTCCGGTATCCTCCGTCAAAAATTAGCATATTGAGTTGACTATTTCCATTGCGCCAAGTCCTCCACCGAATACGGTATCACTGGGCGGTGGAATGGAATTTCATCTCTCGTGAAACACATCCAAATGTATTATTAGTCCACAAATTCTTGTAAATTGTATCAACCATCACATAATGGAATTTCAAAGTCTCTTCTCATCCAAAACTAAACACATCCAATAATGAAATAGTTGACTTTTGATCGTTGGACTATCACTAATGGATCTATAGCGATTCTCGTGTCGTTTATCAAATGTGTTATGAGGCCTTAAACTAACAAATGGCACAATATCAACAACTAGCAAAAAGAGTTGTCGATTTTGACCAAGTTTTCATTGAACAATTACCCGCGATTGGGTAATTATTCGCCCGTTGAACTATTGTGATCGTCCTGACTTATCATCGCCGGTTCCGATTGCGACGCCTACGGATAACAAATGACTCAATAATGAGTTATTTACAAAAGTTCTCTTGAAAATAAAAAGCTACATCGAAATGTATATACTATTATAATTGAGCATTTGTACAAAAAAGCTTCTCACTTCCACTTTTGAAGTGTGTTTTTACTCTGAAGAGGACGGTAATGGATGATGGAATATCGAAATCATCTGGTGGGCACAAAAGGTTATTATTGGCCATCTTGCATATGCTCGTGCATGTTATCGATTGCGGTACATGCTCCATTCATTCATAGCCCCATTCAAGAATTAGTATCGGTTTATAGTCCATGGCCATTTGCTAAATGGGGATCGATTTAATCCGTCATTTCCTAATGCACATCGGAGTTAGATATCTTTGTAGTAGCCGATTATTATACTAAATGGGCGTAAGCCGAGGCAATTGTTAAAATCACCGAACAAAGGATGTGGAACTTTGTTTGAAAAACATCATCCACCCCGATCATTGGTCACGGACCTGATAACGGCAAACAATTCGATGGAAGTGAATTTAGACAAAATTGTGCATTTGGGGATAAAAAGCACTACTCAACTCCGTATTATCCCCAAATGGTCAAGTCGAAGCGGTGATAAAAATTATCAAGCATACCCTCACTATTTCCAAGGAGGATAAATTTCAAGAATTGCATATTGTGGGCTTACCAACAACTTTGAACATCAAGGTCAGAGACCCTTTTGCTTTAGCATTTGGTGCGGAGGTTTATTATACCAGCAAATCAAAGTTCCAAGTCATCGAACAATGACTTTTTGAGAAAAAGCATATTAATGACCAGCGCATCGCTCTAAATTCGGACACATTGGAAGAAAAAGAAGGACGGAGGAGGTGATTTCAAGAATGCTATGTACAAAAAGAGATCGTCCCGAATCGCAGTTCAATGTGGGCGAAATGGTTTTAAAGCGTCGATATATTTCGAGTCACGTAACGTTTACAAGCGGGGCATATTGGAGGACTGAATGGAGTCCCATTGTCTTATCCACAAATTTGAAAAAATATTATCAATAAAAGGCGAGCATATTGTTGACCGTCAATAAAAAGCGAGCATATTGTTCTGACCGAACACAATCAACCATTCAATTCAAAACGAGTAAGATGATTATAAAAAAAGAATATATTATTTTTGATACTTATCTTCAAGAAAAAATCTTTGACTATTGACAAGTACAAAAGACATGTCACAACGAGTTGTCAATAGAAGATACGTGTCGGCGAGTTGACAAGTGGTGGCGACCATGCGAGGATAAGTTAATTTTTTTTTGAGCAAAGAGTCAAAAAAAAGCTTCAAAAGAGATAGCATTATCTATGCGGCCACTAAAGTTGAACATAAATAAGGGCATACTTATACTTAAGAAAATGAAAAAAAGAAAAAAAAAAAAAAATCTTGCGATTCTCGGAAATGCCCCCACGTAGAAAGAATCCAGCTCTTTCACAATTAGGAAAGCATCTGTCCGGGATCTGACTTTTTATCACATTCGTTGAAACGGAAAAGCCATGACTCAAGATGCTCGGAAGATCCACTCCGTTACTTGTTTTTTGAATCTGAATCCCCAAAATCTCCTCGAAGGGATGTCATGAAAATGGATCTTTGATGCTCGAGCATCTCTTTGGAGGGACGGAATGGTTATAAAAAGTTTGCTTTTTTAATTTTTAAGGGAGAATCTGTACATGCTCATGGATGACTAAGTCATTTATCTTTTAAATGAATAAGATGTGCCACATCCTTGTCAACATCAATTCCGGAGGAAAGGTCGAACAAAATTCAAAACCCAATAACAATAGTTGTGTAATAAAATGAGCGATGTAATAGAATACAAAGTGTTGCAAAAAGAAAAAAAATGATATATGTACTTTTGTTCAAAGATTTTCTAGTTCATGAATGACCGAACAAAGAGCCTGTTCACCGACGAATCGAATTAATGATACCGAATGACAAAAAGATGAACGGGTGAGAAATACGCGGGTGACGAAAATAATGGTGGGCGGCCCGAGTCTGAAGTGATCGCACCTAAATAAGACGATCAAAGAAAACATAAAGTAACCCATCCGGTCGCACCTAAATAAGACGATCAACCGATTACAACGTCGATAAGACAATCAAAATCGAAAAAGAAGTCATAAGCAAACCCAATGTTCGAATTCATTCGGAAGAAAAGAGGCAAAACGGAAAGTAATAAAATAACGTAAAAGCAACAAAGAAAATATCGTGCAACACAAGTATCAACATTCATCCTCAACAAACGGGTTAGAGGAAACAATTCAATATGAAATTCATTTGTTCAATTGACCCGGACAAAAGAAGAAGTATCAACAAGAAACAACTAAAGATATATTGTTCAATTAAAAAGTGAAGAAGACAAAAATTACACAAGTCTTGTAAAGAAAAAAAAGACATCAAGGCATAAAAGTCAAAATTAGGGGTAGATGGAAGAGAAATGTCGAACACATTATGTTCGGTCCCCTCAACAACCGGGATGTCCCGATATCGAAAAGGTTCTTGCTAAAACTGATCCCCCAGATCCGGTTATGAAGATTTTGATCGGCAACCTGATGCAATAACGTCAAGTTCTCCTCTTCAAGGAATTGGATCGTCAATTTTGATCCCTTCAGAAGAACGGAAAAGTCACCACAGACCATTCAAATCCGATGCTGGGAGGTTCTGTCTGGAGGGTTATCAACCATCAGTCGGATATGAGGGGCAATTTGCTCATTGTGTGGCGAAATCGAAAAGGGAAAAAGCGCAAATTGTTGAAAATTGGACATGGAGTCAATGTGTTCGTCGTCATGCGACTTAGAGTTTTCAAGGCCTAAACGAGTAATTGAGCTGTTGGCCAGAAGTTCTGGCTCAAAGATTCATTTCTTCTTGAGCCCTTCGTATATTGATCACCTCCTGAACGATTCATTGCCTCTCTTGTGTGACGAGCATCCTCTTGAGCTAAGCATCCTCTTCAAAAATTAAAAATCCTCAAACATTTAAACAGTTTGAGCGATTTCGCACCAGAAATTTCGATCACTTTGTCTTGAAGTTCCTAATCAAAGCCAAATAATTGGCTTGGATGTTATAAGCTTAAGATGGATACCCGTTCCTCCAGGATCGAGAGTCCATCGACAAGTTTTGAACATGCTCACTAAACAAAAGTAATTCTTTAGGTCGGGCATTAAGGCGACAACCTGCTCAACCTACAAGATATACACATATTTGACTAAGTGGAGAATAGAGATTCGACCCGAACATGTGGGAATGACTTATTTTGGGAATCATAGCTTGAAAGTTTCGAGGTCAAACTTCCATTTCGATATGGGACCAAAACAAAGCCTCGGCGGTAGGGGTCCGAAATTGGCGGCATCGGTGCTTGTTTGAGTTTGCTTTGCCCATTCTCGGCCCTTGTTCCCCTGTTAAGCTTGGCCTGAGATGGCGATCTCCACCCTTGGTCTTTTTCGGTGGTGGAGTTTGTTCGCCCGACCCCATGTTTCGGTCGAGCAGGGAGCCCTTGTTGATTCTCCAATGAGGTCGTTTGGCCTGCTTGCCTCCCTCTAAGTTTCTTCTCGCTCGGCTGAATCCGAATCTCGTTTGAGATAAAGCCAGAATCAACGAAAATGACAAACACAAAAGACACAAGACTTGTACAAAAACAAAAGATAATCCTACCGGAAGGATCAAAACGTTCAAAGTTATCACGGATCTTTACGACGGGGTTCTAGATCGATCATCTATTCTTTGAAATAGCGTGTTTGTCTCCTTATCCGTCGAGTTAAAATCGGTTCAAATTGAAGAATGAAAGTTCTGAAATCACTTACTTGGTACCTCCAAAGTCGATTGGATATCAAAACGAGCATTTGGCTGGGGCTTTCCATATATTTCTCTTTCAAAATTTTGTTCGGACATCCTCGATAATTTTGCACTTGGCGTTAGCTTGATAAACAACCACCCATGTTAAGCCCTCCCGGACGAGTCAAGTGCACTAACCGAGCAAGTTCAGGCTGCCGAAGGATAATACCTTGGTTTCATTTTGCGAACAACGTCAAAAAAACTCATGACCATATGCCATCCATTCGGTTTGAGTTGTGTAATGGAGATATTCCATTCCACGAGCAAGCGGGTAATTGGGATGGAGAGGAAATCGAAGTCCGACCTCCATGGTGTCCAAATTCACGGCAACACAACCCTCGGGGGGTTGGTCGGCTCGCTTCATCGGGACCGGGTGCCCGAAAAAAAGACATCCTTAGGGGTTTCATAAATTCTATCTTTGAGCGAGCATATCTACATCAATTATGCTCGCCATTTTGCTCATTTGGGGTACTCGTTCTCTACACTAATCCTATGAGGTTGTTCGTCATGTATAACGAGCATTATACTTATATGTTGGATAGGAACACCAACAGTATACCAAGTTAAGTTTTGCCCACCATCTACACCTATGTTCGATCCGACTAAATTTGCCTTTAAAATTTCCCCCCTCAAAGAAAGATTATTTCTATCTACATCAACATTATCAATAACCATAGACCTAATTTGAATTTGGGGGCGAAAGAATTATAATCGAAATCGTCCAAGACGAATCATTACGGGGTAAACCCTATCCGACTCGTTTGGGCTTTATCGGTCGGAAGAAAGAAACCAAATGGTTGCGAAATTGCCAATTCCTGAATTCGGGCATTTTGCCTCCGATGTACTTACATTATTACGGAGATTCTACTAATGGGGAAAGGCGAAGGGAACTATAATGGTCGGATTGAGCGAGAGGAATTGAGCAAGAGGCCATGATTATAAAGTAGAAGAAGAATCGGCGATTACTTAATGATTTTCTTCAGGAACAATGAATCCTTCGGGAAACTTTGAATCACGGAAATGCGATAGAAAAGTAGAGGAGAAAGGAAAAATTTTTAAAGTGGAGAAATAAGATTTAAATAGACACCGTGAATTAAAGTTTCATTGTGAATTGAGCGATGCCAAACATTGCCCAATCCCATTTTAAACCAATGTAGAATACGCGACCGGTGGGTATTGTTGTGTTCGATATAATAAATCGAATTGTCGAACATCAAAGAGTGACCGTGTAATGTTTGAATATAATCATGAATGAGTTACTTTTTGTTAATTGATCATTGCTCGGCAACCTCCTACGAACAAACATAACCGGTCGGTATGTTCGAACTCAAATCTCTGAAGAACGTCTTAAAAGCGACGAGCAGAAAGTCCAACCAACAAAAGATTAATTACGGCGATTGACGACGCGTTTGTTCGAAGATCAATCTAGAAGATGAAGTCGAAACGTAAGCAACACCACCGGAGTTCTTGCATGATCCAAAGAATCCGGCCATGCTTTACCAAACCAAATTCATGCTTGACGAAGTACGATAAATGGAAGAAAAAAAAAAGAAGAAAGGGGTTGGTCCATAAAAGAATCCCGGAAAGATAAATTTGGTTAGAAAAATCGAGTGTTCATCCACATATATGAAAAACCCTTCATTCGTTAACTCAATTCATCTTCGTAAGATGTATCAAGAATATGAATAAAAGCTCATAATACTACATCAACAGTCATATATATATTACCAACAAATCATCTTATTCTTGTTCATTTTACACGTATATGTTTTGTTTGTGAGTTGTAATTAAATTAGCCACATTTTCATCAACCAAAAACGACTATACTTCCCAATCATCCCACATTGGAAACTTAAAGGAAAGTTTCCTAGTATAAATACTGAAGCTTGTAGTCATGTTCTCCAAAAATGGTGCATGGGGACCCTAACCATGAACCACACCTTGCCTTGTGGCCTTGGCCCGCCCGGGCCGGGCTTTCTTATTTCTTGGGCTTTGGTGCCCATCTATCTTTTTAGATACCCAAAATCTTAAATTTTATTTTTGGACTAAATGATTGGGTGACCCATCCGGAATTGAATATTCAACTTTATATTCCAGTTTGAATTTTGAATTGAATTAATAATAATCTTGGTCAAAATTGCGTTCATTTAAATATATTTTTCCTCAACCTCCCTGAGTTGGTTCCGTCTATATATAGTGACCCTCACAATTTCTTTTTCACTCACTTTTTTCCAAACCTTTCGTCTCCCTTGATTCTGCGTACATACTTTCTTCCCTCTTTACGCTCATACTCGAATACGTTCGACGAGTATTATTTCAATGGTCTTTTGATTTATCTTTTGCTTTTAACAATTCACGCACGATCCTGTGAGCACTATTCGTATTTTTTTCTTCTTAAAAAGGTTGCCCTTGACTCGGTTCATTTCTTTTTATGTGTTTATATTTTGTTTGTTTCGTGAAACAGTGCAGTATCAGATGAATTATTTCAACAAATATTTATGTTCTGTTCTCATTCAACGATTTCAATTTTTTTTTTCGGTTTATATACTTTCTTATTTACATATATTGGCAGGCATTACTCTTTTTATTTTTTATTTACAATCAAATGATATATTGCCTTAATATATCATGTTTTATATTAGTTTAATAATAATAATAATAATAATTAGTATTATTATATGAGGCACGAGACAGATTCACGGTGAGACGCGACATAATTTAGGCATTATCGCTTTAACACTTTGTGAGGGATGAGTGTAATTTGTGCTAAGTTGTACGCCGCCTCATATAAATTTTTGTCTTATTTTTATATTTAGAATTTATGAAAGACATAATATACAGTGAACAAGTTTCACATAATTGAAGAATCGAGTCTGTAAATGTAAAATTAATTTTAGATAAACAAATTTAAAAAAGACATACTCTTTATGAAACATATTTATATATTCCTCCTTCATATTTTTTTATTTTACAAGCCTTAATGACATTAATTTTAATGAGATGGTTATTATTAGTATTAAGAGGAGTAAAGCTTTTTGTTGGGGGTGATTTTGTTATTTCTCTAGAAAATGAGATAAAAAAAATAGATATTTTTGTGTGCAATTATTAATTAGCAGCCGAAATATAATTTAAAAATATTTGTAAGGGGCTTGTTTGAGAGGATAAATTATTATTTTTGTCATTATGGAATGAAAAAATTAAATAAGGACATTCATTTATGAATTTTGAGCAATCAATTTTAATATGGAGAGAATATAAAATATA
This sequence comes from Stenogyne calaminthoides, assembly GCA_037126765.1. Taxonomy (NCBI): domain Eukaryota; kingdom Viridiplantae; phylum Streptophyta; class Magnoliopsida; order Lamiales; family Lamiaceae; genus Stenogyne; species Stenogyne calaminthoides. The sequence goes on from JBBCBC010000029.1 coordinate 10,866,439, forward strand.
GTATTATGATAACGAATTTTAAAAATTGTCAATAAAATATATATTTTCAACTGCATGAATAATAATTTCATAATAATGTACTGTAATTATAACTTAACTGATACACATATGTATGTATTAGTATTATTAAAATACAGATACTACACAATACAATAATAATATACAAGATGTGAAGATATAAAATACACAGACCTTAGATATTAGTATTATTAAATGAAATATTACAGATTTGTTTATTAATTTATTTTAAGTATTAATATTATTAAATTAAGAATATTACGTAATATCATATCAGTATTACAATAGTGGCATACCCAAAAAAAATAGATTAAATATATTGTAACGAAAAGAGTAATTAAAACAATATAAATTCCATTTCATCATGTTACTATTCAAAACAAGTAAAAAAAATCACATCAACTTTAATCATTACACTTTTTTTATATTTAATTACACTCTCATTTTTTATAACTATTCATCCAAAAATAATTTCCAACCTAATTTTCATGAAAATTGAAAATGAAAAACTAAATTTACATCCATGCACAACCTAAATAAGGCACAAATCACACTAAAAAGGAAAAAAATTTAATCAATATAATCAATTATCCCTTCTGGAATGCGGCCAAGATCGCACTAATAATTTCTCCAACAAATTTGACTATATTTTACACTTCCGGATACAAAAAATGACCTCAATAATCTCAACAAATCACCAACATTCTACCTTAAAGAAAAAACAAAAATTAGTATCATCTTGTTCTTGGAAATTTAATACCCCCACTAGAACTGCTCATAATCTTAATCTTGATTATGTCCATTCTTCTCCTCCTAGCTTCAGCAAATCTGGACCGTTGATCTGCGAACAAGTCTCTCTGAGATGATAGAATACTCTCCTCAACTGAATGTTCAGATCAGGTATCCCAAATGGGCCCACTGGCCCAAGCCCATTAAACCCCAAATGGGCCGGAATTGGCCCAAATGAATGATGAATTTTCTCTGCCATCTGATCCAAAACGAACGGCTGAGGTTGCCCCAAATTAATTCCATGATGCTGCCTTAATTCCAATTTAGGCTCTTCTTTAATTTGGTAAGAATTTAGCACCTGTGACGAAATTGAAAAAATAAATCAGGGTTTTGAGTGTGTGATTAAACCAGATCTTTTTGGTTTAATTAGTAAGGAAATAATAATCCTAGAGTAAATACCATGATCCAAATAATTAACAAGAATATTTTTTCAGATGATTCAATTTATTACCTCTTGTTTCATTGCTTTCAATTGAGAATTGTGGGCAATCAACTTGTGGTAATAGTTGGTCACGTTTCCAATCTCCTGGTTAGTTGAAAGTACACCACAGTTAAAATAAAATAAATAAAAATTAAGTACACCACAATTAAGATTATTTCAGATGAAGAATAATGTGGGGAAATTTCAAGAAAAGACAATATTGATAAAATGCAACTGATAAAACTGACCTCTTTTAGCAAATCTCTGCGATGTGTTAATTCTTCAATCATAGCAGTGTATTTCTCCCTTGACTGTAAATCAATCCAACAGTATGTAACTTTCAATAGTAAAAAAAGGGAAACACCAAATTTTCTCAGAATAGGGGAGAGATTTTACTAAAATAAAATGAAAAACGAAATATATTTACACACTTTTTTCACAACAAAAAATTGCAAGAAAGGAGTAGAATACATATGAAACAGTGTCAAAAACAGGGAAAAATCAAATTTCTTCACAACTAACATATAAACGTAAAATCCAGTTGCTTAATCAAAAAATTGGGTTGCGATATATATATATATACACACACTTTCCATAAAAGAATGTTAGAACAGAGGAGTAGAATTCATATGAAACAGAGGCCAAAACAGGGGGAAATCAAATTCCTTCAAAACCCAAAAAAAAAATGAATTGGTGAATATAGAGATAGATATGTAATTATAGAGACGGGGGATTGAAATTGTAAATAAAATCAAGAAAACACAAACCCTTTTGTGGGAAGTTGTCTTTCTATCAGATTGAGTGGGTGGAAAAGCGAGGGGAGTGACCGGACTGGCGGCGGCGCCGCCACTATCCTCCGCCGCTTTGGAGTGAGGTCGTGTGTCTTCTAGTTCGACGTCGTTTTGTGTTAAGGATGTGTTTATCGGAGAATCGTTGAATCTAGATCTCCTTTTGGTGCAACCCCATTGCAAAGCAGAGGCAGATTCAGGGCTCAATATCAAATTGGGAAGATGGAGTAGAATTTGGGCGACAAAATAGTCATCTTGGTTGGGAAAAGAGATTTGGAATTGGGTGCTTCTTCTGCTTATTGGTTTCTTGTCTTTCATCGTGATTTTTGGTACAGATTCTGTCTTCTTCGCAAAGAAACCCTGTTTTATGATGAAGAATTTGCAGAGAGAGAATGGAATGAGAGTAGTAGGTTGGATTGGAGAGGAAGAGTGTTTTTGGTTCATAAGGAAGTGCGATGGAAAGACAGAGAGGGGAGGTGCGGACGCCACGTGGCGACCAGCTAATGATGAAGGCTCGCCTCTCTAGGGTTTATGCCAATACTACAGTTTTGGATTTTCAAGTTTTCATTTTCTCTATTTCATACAGATACTACTATTATTTTACCAATTTTCTGTTTACAAATCTTACTCCTTTGACGGAGATGCATCATGCATTAGTGAAAGATTGAGTCACATGTCCACCCAGATACACCGTGCATTAATATTATATTTTAGAATTATATAATTTATTATATTGAAAATTTTAATTTATTTATACTGAATCGTGCAATTATTTTTTCATATTGATAGTTGCATTTTAAGTATAAATTATACGATTTTAAATTGCACTATATAAATGTACGATGTACTTGAATACATACAAGACTTAACCTTAAAAAAATAATTGCTTATAAAGCACATACTATATGAAATATGATTTATCCAGTATACTTTGGCAATTCACCACAACTTGCAAACAAATGTAATAATTTCTACGGTGAGAATGACATGTTCTTATGTTGAAGAGTAAGTATTTGGTGAAATTGGTTCATATAAAATTTATATCATTATATTTATAAATTAATATCATAATATTTATAAATTAATATTATTATATTTAATAATTGATATAACGTTTTTTAAGACATTTCTTGAGAAAATTTTCAATACAAAAATTTGAAGAAATAGCTAGTTCAAAAGTTAAATATAGATATAAAATTCATGCACAAGGTGCAAATGCGATAACTTAGAACAAGATTGTGGCTATCTTTCTGTGGTCCTAATTGTTGGGAAATTATTTGCCCGGATCTATTCGTGATGAATATTTAAATACAAATTTAATTCTAACAATTATTACTAGCATGAATTAATCTTATATTAATTCAAATAATAATTCAATAACAAATTATGCATATAAACAGTTCACATAAATCCTACGCATACGTAATTGCTACGGGTTTACGTGAACTAACCTGTTTGAAATGACAATGGACTCGGTTGATAAGAACACACCAAAAAGTCTTCTCAAATATTCCCTAGCCCTTGCTCGTCAATCCGGTGGAAGGAAACTCGCGAACAATTAACAAAAGGGAAAATAAATTATTTGTTGCACCACCTTTGTGGATTTCTAATTTTTCCAACACATGGAATTGTTCCTTTGGGGATGAAGAAATCATCCCCTATTTATAGATTAGGTGGTGGCCGTTTTTTTCATCATGGAATAGGGAGGAAAAATCTTTTTCTTGATCTCCAAGAAATCTTGAATATATCTCATATATTCTTTTCTCCATAATTAAAATATTCCATAAAAATCTCACATTCTCTTGTTATGGTTATTTTCAAAAAAACAAGGATAAAGATTACAAGATTTGGATCTTCTTGAATTTATGAGATATACTTGTATTGCAAGAATACATATCTTCCATAATATTTTTTCAAAAAAATCAAGAAATCTTTCTTTCCCTTTTTCTTTCAAAATTTTTGAAAATATCAAAATAAATAACCAAGTGGGGGATTTCTTGAATTTAATGAGATAATCTTGTATCCCAAGAATACTTATCTTCATTCCATAACAAAATTCAAAGAAAATCTTTCTCCCTCTTTTATTTATTATTTTCGTAAAATAGGAAAATTAGGCAACAAAATTTATTTTATTTTTAAACACATTTTTCAGTTATTGGACTTTATGTTTGGGCTACTTGAGGGGCCTTTAGGAGAATTAAGATTGGATCTTCCAATGGATCTTGAATTATCAATATTGAACCACAATATTATTCAAGCCCATAAATGTTAATTAATCCCACTACATAATTAATATTGCACTATCCATCTTAACCCATATTACTGTTAATATGGCTCCCGGTTATTATTTTCGGTGTTTAAGATTATCTAGCCCATTAATTAATTCAAGCCACTGAAATAGCTTACCATTAATTAATATCTTTTGTCCTTGGTTGAGGAACGGTTCAACATTATTATCCATACCGAAAACTAGTTCCACTTGTAAGATTTGGTATGATAAATATTATGAACCTACCAAGGGGGCAAATCGAACAAGCGTACTTGCACACGATTCTTCGTATTAAATCTTAGCAATCGCATGTGACCAATAATATTGCCCAAGATATAAAGTATTGAATCTCGTTGATTCTCTACCCGTAATAAGTCAAAGCAATAATTACTAACCACACGCGATCCTATTTAAGGGACGAAGATTAAGAAATAACGAACCAATCGAGGTCTAATTCTTCCTAGTTCGATCTTTGAAGAATTTGTCCTCCTGTGGAGGTCCTATTCAATTAGATCGGTCATGCACTAGTGTAATCTCTTGGTCAAGACAAGTCAATCCCGAGCCTTACACTCCAACCTTTTTACGATGGATTGTTCATTTCCATCTAGGTCGTGAATGGTGTACTTTTTGGTTACAAGGAACTGTTAAATTAATCTTACGTGATCCGGGTATCACTAAATTAACTACAATGTAACACATACTATTTATTGAAAAGTTATGCAAGAAATATATGTAACATTCAATGATATTTAAAGCATCAATGATAAATAATTTATTTCAATAAATAAGATGAAATTCAAATGGTTATATGAAAGTAAAAGCATACTTTCGAAAGATAACCCCAACAATCTCCCACTTATACTCAAAGTCCGCTTTTAAGTATACTACAACATGTCTCGTGTAGTTCTGTCGTGACATCTATTGTCACCTACGAACCTAATAATATCTCCCACTTATACTCCAAAGCAGTTAGCGGCAACGGTCTTGACACCCATTCCTTCCACATGTCTCTCGAATGTATTACGAGGCGGACCGCTGTGAATGGATGCTAGGGTTGTCTTCTTCGACGATCTTTGCCACCTCTATATCTCCTCTCTTAACGATTTCTCGTATAAGATGGTATTTCCTTTCAATGTGTTTGTTGGCCTTGTGGGCTCTTGGTTCCCTTGAATTTTGCAATCGCTCGGCATTATCACAATAAATGATTGATTGTCTTTGGGCAAATTCGAACTACATCCAAGTCCACTAGGAAGTTCTTGAGTCGGACCGCTTCTTTTCGTTGCCTCATGGCGCCTACATATTAAAACTTCCATGGTAGAAATGGCGATGCATTTACATAACTTAACTTCTCCATTTCATGGCTCCTCCCCCATGCAAAACACACTACTAGGGAGGTAGATTTTTTAGAATCTAAGTCCGATTGGAAATCCCAGAGTCAGGTGTGGCCGATGGGGATTAGACTATCTGATTGATAAACCAACATTCTATCTCGAGTTCTTTTCAGATACTTCAGAATTTTTTTAACTGCCGTCCAATGTTCTTTCTCCGGGTTACTATGATATCTTGCCACCATGCCAACAACAAAGCAGATATTCGGTCTCGTGCACAGTATTGCATACATAAGGCTTCCGACAGCCGAAGCATAAGGAATGTCTTTCATATCATCTATCTCATTTTGTGTCTTAGGGCATATTTCCTTGGATAGATGGATTCCATGTCTGAAAGGTACGAAGCCTTTCTTGGAATCTGCATCTTTGAATCACTTCAAGGCGATTAATGTCGTGTATGAAGCTTGAGATAAGCCTATCATCCTTTTCTTGCGATCTCGAGTAATCTTGATCCCAAGGATGTGCCCGGCTTCCCCTAAGTCCTTCATATCAAACTGTTTTGAAAGACATGCCCTTACATCTGATAACACCTTCACATCGTTCTCGATGAGCAGAATGTCATCTACGTATAGTACTAAGAATACCAATGCAGTTCCGACACGCTTTTTGTACACACAACTTTCGAACTCATTTTGATCAAACCCATAAAACTTTATTACTTGATCAAAACATTGGTTCCAAGCTCTGGATGCTTGTTTGAGTCCGTAAATGGACTTCTTGAGCTTACAAACTAGGTGTTCTTGACCTTTTTCAATGAAGCCTTGGGGTTGTTGCATATAGATTTCTTCATCAAGACTTCCGTTAAGGAAAGCCGTCTTGACATCCATTTGTCAGATTTCAAAGTCGAGATGCACAGCAATCGACAAGAGAATTCGGATGGAATTGAGCATTGCTACAGGTGAAAAAGTTTTCTCATAGTCGATCTCTTCTTTCTGAGTATAACCTTTCGCCACAAGCCTTGCCTTGAAGGTTTCCACCTTCCCGTCCGGTCCTTTTTTTCTCTTGTACACCCACTTGCAACCAATGGGTTTGACCCCATTAAGTGGTTCGACTAGCTCCCACACTCTGTTATGATCCATAGAACCCATTTCGGCTTTCATTGTTGTTTGCCAAGAAACCGCATCCTTGTCTTGGATTACCTCGTCATATGTCCATGGGTCTCCATTAAATCTTGTCCAGGGAATCAAGTCCGAGGACTCTCCTATCTCCATGAATCTCTCGGTCTGTCTCACAACCCTCCCACTATGACGAGGTTCGGTTGTGTAAGTGTATCGTTTGGTATGTCATCTTATGCAGTTGCCTTTGAGGTTAGCCCCTTAGCTCATTTAAGGTAATCTCATACAGGTCTTCTTTTCGTTCATATAGTCTTCTTCCAAAAATCTAAAGTGGGTGCTTAGTACCACCTTTTGATCTTCGGGACCATAGAACATACACCATTTTGTTCCCTCGGGGTATCCTATAAACAATCTTAATTCTGATCGAGGATCCAATTTTCCGGCTTCCTTGTCCAACACGTAGGCCGGACACCCCCAAATTCTCATGTGTCTCAAATTGGGCTTGCGCCCGGTCCACAATTCTTTGGGAGTTTTGGGAACCAATTTGGATGGCACCAAGTTCAGAATGTAAGCCGCTATTTCCAAGGCATGACCCCAGAACGACTTGGGTAGATCCGCATAACTCATCATTGATCTAACCATTTCTAAAAGAGTTATGTTTCTTTGCTCTTCAACCCCGTTTTGTTGAGGGGTTCCGGGTGCAGTTAGCTGGGATACAATCCCTTCATCTGACAAGTAGTTCAAAAACTCATCGCTGAGGTACTCGCCTCCACTATCGGATCGTAGAGACTTGATACGTTTTTCCCTATGATTCTCTGCTTGACCCTTAAATTCTTTAAATTTGTCAAAAGTCTCAGATTTATGCTTCATAAGGAAAATATAGTCGTGCCTTGAGTAATCATCAATAAAGGTGACGAAATATTCATAACCTCCTCTTGCTTTGATTGACATTGGACCACATACGTCTGTGTGAATGATTTCTAACACTTCTTTGGATCTATTCCCCTTGGCTCCGAATGCCCTCTTGGTCATTTTACCCTCCAAACATGATTCGCAGGTTAGGATTGGTTCAACTTGGAGAGACTCCAGTGAACCGTCTTCTACCAACCTTTGGATCCTCTTTGGATTAATATGTCCCAATCTTAGATGCCATAGAAGTGTCTCGTTCACGTCTGATGAACGTTTTCTTTTATCATAAATAGTTGATGTGTTATAGGATGCATTTCGTGAGTGGTGTGCACTATTAATTGTATAGAGATTATTCGACAACATTCCATGATAGTTATCATAAAGAGAAATGGTAACAACTTTATCTAAAGTAACCGAATATCCATCAAGGTAAAGTTTAGAAACCGAAATTAAATTCTTTCTAAAACTAGGAACGTAAAGAACATCTCTTAAAATTAAAACTCTATCTTCAAAGGACAGGTGCACTTCTCCCACTGCTTCAGCTGCCACTCTCGTAGCATCACCCAGTGTGATGAGGATCTCACTCTCACTAAGTTGATGGGTCCGCTTGAACCCCTGTGAAGTGAAACAAACATGATCAGTGGACCCCGTATCCACCACCCATAAATGGGAGGCATACGCCGCCAAACAAGTTTCAACAACTAGTGCGTGAGAATTACCTTTCTTTCCATCCCTTCTGGGTTTGGAACAGTTTTGCCTCAATGTCCCTTTTCACCGCAGTTAAAACATTTTCCTTTTGGTACTTTCTTAACACCCATCCAGCTAGCTGTCTTTCTCTTACTTTTCTTAGTGATGAGTTTGCTTTGGATCTGACCACTTTCTTTTTCTTGAGTCTTGCCTTCCCATTGGCCTAGATCTTGAGAAAAGACTTTTGGTCACTAATGCTTCGTCTTTCTTTCCTAAATGCTTCTCTATTTTCTCCAAGGCTCCATGTAGAGTGTCCATAGTAAACGTGTGATCGCTCATCACAAAACTACAGTAAAACTCATCAAAACACCTTGGAAGAGTTAGGAAAATAAATTCGATTTGGGCCTCATCACAATACTTAGTACCGAGATAGACAAGCTTGTTAAAATGACGTTTTATTCTGAGAACATGCTCCCTTACGGGTGTTCCCTCAGCTATTTTTAGCCTAGCCACGTCGTCATTTTTAAACTGATTGATCATGCGGTATTTTGTCAAAAACATTTCTTCAAGACTTTGCATAATTTCCACAGCAGATTCAACACCTTCATGAATGTATCTCAAATCACCAGACAGTAAAGTCAAGACTATACGCTTCATAGGTTCGTTAGCCTGCTCCCCGATATTATACAAGTATCTTTCCGCATCTGATGATCCTTCAGTAGGTTTACGAGGCGTGGGTACATCAAGAACGCAATGATGTTGTATTTGTGCAGTGAGGACGAATTTCATATTTCGTTTCCAAATAACATAGTTATCACCAGAAAGTTGGTGTTCTTTGAGAGTATAAAGCAGTGGATTAAAAAGTTGCGACATGATGAACTGAAATAAATAATAATATGCATAAGCACAAATATATCACAAGGTTCGATCACATGCATCATATTAAAATCTCAAAAAAATATGAACATGCATCACCAACATCTCAAAAACAGTTTAAATAAGCCACGTGGGGTGGGTCATTATTTAAACACATTCAAGCAGGTTACAAACAAGAACAGTTACAAACTTTTAATATCCAGATTAATAGTTGGCTCCCACTTGACTAATATAAAATTGACAGGGAACTTCGGGGAAGTATATGCATATCAATTTTATACCTAAGTAATAACCATGATTAAATACAGAATTATTATTTCACTTTGAACGAGCCTCGTGGGGAGGTCATAAATCGCATGTAGTAATAATCCACAATCATCCATTTGGAATTTATTCATGTGAAAACTATCTTTTGACCATCCCCGGTAGGGGAAAATCTCCAAAAGAATTCACAAATAAATAAATCATGGAGGTCAAAATTAATTCAATTTTATTATCCTAATAAAAAAATCAATTAATTGTTTAAGCATACTTAGTAATTTTCGAAAGTGAGATTTTTCAAAAATATTTTCTCATGCATCACAAATTTAAACACAATTTAAATAAGCATAAAATAATACATAAGATCAAAAACAAAAAATTAAACACATTGGGCACATATATCCAATTGTCACGGTTAATTTTTGTCATGTCTTGATCTCGAGAAATCGTCTTCTTCGCCTTCATCATTCGTCTCGAAAGGTTCGCCACGTCAAGTAACGTCATCAACCAGCTCGCGGGTCGGAGTGCCCGCCTAGCACTCCCCCGGTCGTGTCGAGTGGCGTGGTGTCTTGTGGCGTCTTAAAGCGCTCGGCGCCTTGTCGCTGGTAGATCACTCCTCGCTCGGCACCAAGCTTGGCGGGTGTCGGCCCGGCGCCAGTGCGCGCCGATCATCCAGTCTGCGTCGCCTATGCCAATCCGTGCCGATACCGCTTTGCCCGTGTCTGCCCCGTCGTGCGCCCAAGTGCACATCAGAGTGCGATCGCCTGCGCCCGACTACCGATCCGTCCGCCTTCGGCCAGCGGCCTCTCCCCCGCCGATCTGCGCTTTTCGCGTCGCGTCGTCCCGCGTTAACGCCGCGTGCTTCTTTGGCACATTTATTTAACGACGCCGCGCCGCTCGTGCCCGGTTCAAATCAATCCATTTTTTATTCATCGTCTTCATCTTGGCTCACGATCCGGTTGCAATTTATTTACAAAAATAAATAAACTTAGATCTAGACTAGTCTATTACATTGAACGAATCAAAAAAATCATAATCTACTCGTGGATTTTCTCACGAGGCAAAACGAATTCGAACGAATCAAATTAAAAACCACAATTTATATGCATGCATAAATCAACACACTAAATTCCATGACAATTGGATACCTGCAAAAAAGATCTAGCAATTCTACAATCCAATTTCAAATTTAATGAAAATGAATTAAATTACAATTTAAAATTCAGAGCCCGAAACCGAAGCTCTGATACCAGTTGTTGGGAAATTATTTGTCCAGATCTATTCGGGATGAATATTTAAATACAAATTTAATTCTAACAATTATTACTAGCATGAATTAATCCTATATTAATTCAAATGATAATTCAACAACAAATCATGCATATAAACAATTCACATAAATCATACACATGCGGAATTGCTACGGGTTTACGTGAACTAACCTGTTTGGAATGGCAATGGACTCGGTTGATAAGAACACACCAAAAAGCCTTCCAAAGTATTCCCTAGCCCTTGCTCGTCAATCCGGTGGAAGGAAACTCGCGAACAATTAACAAAAGGGAAAATAAATTATTTGTTGCACCACCTTTGTGGATTTCTAAATTTTTTCCAACACATGGAATTGTTCCTTTGGGGATGAAGAAATCATCCCCTATTTATAGATTAGGTGGTGGCCGTTTTTTTCATCATGGAATAGGGAGGAAAAATATTTTTCTTGATCTCCAAGAAATCTTGAATATATCTCATATATTCTTTTCTCCATAATTAAAATATTCCATAAAAATCCCACCTTCTCTTGTTATGGTTATTTTCGATAAAACAAGGATAAAGATTCCAAGATTTGGATCTTCTTGAATTTATGAGATATACTTGTATTGCAAGAATACATATCTTCCATAATATCTTTTCAAGAAAATCAAGAAAATATTTATTTCCCTTATTCTTTCAAAATTTTCGAAAATATCAAAATAAATAACCAAGTGGGAGATTTCTTGAATTTAATGACATAATCTTGTATTCCAAGAATACTTATCTTCATTCCATAACAAAATTCAAAGAAAATCTTTCTCCCTCTTTTATTTATTATTTTTTTAAAAAATAGGAAAATTAAATGACAAAATTTATTTTATTTTTAAACACCTTTTTCAGTTATTGGACTTTATGTTTGGGCTACTTGAGTGGCCTTTAGGAGAATTAAGATTGGACCTTCCAATGGATCTTGAATTATCAATATTGAGCCACAATATTATTCAAGCCCATAAATATTAATTAATCCCACTACATAATTAATATTGCACTACCCATCTTAACCCATATTACTGTTAATATGGCTCCAGGTTATTATTTCCCGTGTTTAAGATTATCTAGCCCATTAACTAATTCAAGCCACTGAAATAGCTTTCCATTATTAATATCTTTTGTCCTTGGTTAAGAAATCGGTTCAACATTATTATCCATACCTAAAACTAGTTCCACTTGCATGATTTGGTATGATAAATCTTATGAACCTCCCAAGGGGCAAATCGAACAAAGCGTTTGCATGCACCATTCTTCAGTATTAAATCTTAGCAATCGCATTTGACCAATAATATTGTCCAAGATATAAAGTATTGAATCTCGTTGATTCTCTACCCGTAATAAGTCAAAGCAATAATTACTAACCACACGCGATCCTATTTAAGGGACGAAGATTAAGAAATAACGAACCACTGAGGTCTAATTCTTCCTAGTTCAGTTCTGAAGAATTTGTCCTCCTGTAGAGTCCTATTCGATTACATCGACATGCACTAGTGTAATCTCTTGGTCAAGACAAGCCAATTTGAGCCTTACACTTCAACCTTTCACGATGGATTGTTCATTTCCATCTAGGTCGTGAATGGTGTACTTTTGGTTACAAGGAACTGTTAATTTAATCTTCTGTGATCTGGTATCACTAAATTAACTACAATGTAACACGTATTATTTATTGAACAATTATGCAGTAAATATATGTAACATTCAATGATATTTAAAGCATCAGTGATAAATAATTTATTTCAAGAAATAAGATGAAAATTGATTTTGGTTATACAAAGTAAATGCATACTTTCCAGTATAACCCCAACAATCTCCCACTTATACTCAAAGTCTGCTTTTAAGTATACTACAACATGTCTCGTGTAGTTCCTAATATGTGACATCTAATGTCACCTACACGAACCTAATAATATCTCCCACTTATACTCAAAGCAGATTGACAACGGTCTTGACATCCATTCATTCCACATGTCTCTCGAATGTATTCTGAGGCAGACCCTTTGTGAATGGATCTGCTAGGTTGTCTTCTGACGCGATCTTTGCCACCTCTATATCTCCTCTCTTAACGATTTCTCGTATAAGATGGTATTTCCTTTCAATGTGTTTACTGGCCTTGTGGGCTCTTGGTTCCCTTGAATTTTCAACTGCTCCGGCATTATCATAATAAACAATGATTGTGCTGGGTAAATTCGAAACTACATCCAAGTCTACTATGAAGTTCTTGAGCCAAACCGCTTCTTTCGCTGCCTCGCAAGTAGCTACATATTCGGCTTCCATGGTAGAATCGGCGATGCATTTCTGCTTAACGCTTCTCCATGTCATGGCTCCTCCCCCCATGCAAAACACACTACCGGAGGTAGATTTTCTGGAATCTAAGCCTGATTGGAAATCTGAGTTCGTGTAGCCGATGGGGATTAGACTATCTGACTGATAAACCAACATTCTATCTCGAGTTCTTTTCAGATACTTCAGAATGTTTTTAAATGTCGTCCAATGTTCTTTCCCCGGGATACTTTGATATCTTGCCACCATGCCAACGACAAAGTAGATATCCGGTCTCGTGCACAGCATTGCATACATAAGGCTTCCGATAGCCGAAGCATAAGGAATATTTTTCATATCATTTATCTCCTTTTGTGTCTTAGGGCACATTTCCTTGGATAGATGGGTTCCATGTCTGAAAGGGACGAAGCCTTTCTTGGAATCCTGCATACTGAATCGCTTCAAGACAGTGTCTATGTATGAAGTTTGCGATAAGCCTATCATCCTTTTCTTGCGATCTCGAGTAATCTTGATCCCAAGGATGTGCCCGACTTCCCCTAAGTCCTTCATATCAAACTGTTTTGAAAGACATGCCCTTACATCTGATAACACCTTCACATCGTTCCCGATTAGCAGAATGTCGTCTACGTATAGTACTAAGAATACCAATGCAGTTCCGACACACTTTTTGTACACACAACTTTTGAACTCGTTTTGATCAAACCCATAAGACTTTATTACTTGATCAAAACATCTGAGCCTTACACTTCAACCTTTCACGATGGATTGTTCATTTCCATCTAGGTCGTGAATGGTGTACTTTTGGTTACAAGGAACTGTTCATTTAATCTTCTGTGATCTGGTATCACTAAATTAACTACAATGTAACACGTACTATTTATTGAACAGTTATGCAGTAAATATATGTAACATTCAATGATATTTAAAGCATCAGTGATAAATAATTTATTTCAGTAAATAAGACAGAAATTCAGTTTGGTTACACAAAGTAAAAGCATGCTTTCCAGTATAACCCCAACACTAATGGGTTAATGCCAACCCACTTAACATCTCTGGCCGTACAATTGGATCGTTCAACATGGACATAGAACACACATCGAACCGACTCGAATCGTCCATCACCTATCAAACGTGGAATCAACTTATCATTCTCACACTAAACTCATCTCATCGAGATGACTGTCAACTCGCCAATCAGTTAGCCTATTCTCATGCAAACATGATTGACGAACTGAGTCAACTCAACTATTGCCACACGTCAACCCATATTATGTTCCCGACATTCTAACTTATCGAAAACTCATGCTAGACTGGCCAACACTTACTGGTCACTTCACAACTAGCACTAACTAATCATTTCCATAGATTCTATGTGCAGAGTTCATTTACGTCCAACAACTCATGCTTTGTTGGAAAATTTATAGTTTTGATGAAAGTTCCAAAATCATATGTAATAGGACCAGTCGAACCTGTTAGTCGACTGATAGGAAACCAGCTGAACTTGTTAGTTAGATGATGCTTTAGAATATGTCATGTATTGATGGAGAACTTAATATATTAGTCTAATTGTAAAAAAGATCAGATAACAAGAAGATCAGAAGATCAAAGATAAAGATAACAAGACACTGAAGACCAGCAGAAGACCTGCCTAGTGAAGATATCAACAGAGTCTTTAGATTGTTGCTAAGTCAATCTTAATTCAGACTCCAGATCATATCAACTGAGATACTGATCTGATGCTCACCTGGTTCGAGGACGGTTGACTCTCTCAAAGTCAAGCTTAAAGTCAGAACACATGAAGAATATATATCTAGTCATACTAAGACCAGACCAGAAGAATGTGAAGAAAATGTTCTGATAAGTGCCGCATAAGTGTACTTGTCAACCAACCAGAGATAAACATGTATGTACTTTGACTAATAAAGCAAGATACGAAGTATCAGGGATCACCGACTAGAAAGGACAAATTTGCACACTCTAGGCATGACCGTCCCTTCCAACATCACTTCATACCTGCCCTTCAACCAAAAATAGACCGAGATTCAAATTGCTCTCCAATGGCTCTTTGATCTCACCTCTATAAATAAGAATGAACCCCTTCAGAGTTCATTACGGAAACTATCAAGCATTCAAGCTATCAAGCCATTTTCGTGAAGAACACTCAAGCAAAACCCAAGATTATTTCGTAGTGTTCATCCGACTCCATTTAGCTGAAATATTCTCATCTAGCTTTAGGCTAAACCTTTGTTAGAGATATTTCTTAGTTGGAAAACAAAAACAAACCCCCCTATACAAAACTAGTTAGGAAGTTTGTAGGCAAGTTTGTTAGTTAGTTTATCTAGCTTACATTCTGGGATAGAGTGAGCTCTGTAAGTATCTGATTGTATTGTGTGCCTAACACAGAAAACTAAGGTGTTTTTTAGTGATCTCCCTGCTGACAGGGAAGAGTTGACGTAGGAGAAGTTCTCCGAATCACTATAAAAATTGTGTGTTGTTTATCTGCTTTACACTTGCACTGCACTCTTCAAACAACATGCATTACTTAAGCTGAGCATATTAGACCTAAAGTATACTGATCAGATCAGTCTGTTGATCTAGGGCAAACTTAAGTAGTTTGTAAAAGGTTTTCACATGGGTTAAAACTGCTTTCGTACATCAGCTAATTTGATAGACGTCCAACTGATAAGCTTTCAAGTTGTCGGTAAGTTGGATATCAGATCAGGCTGATCTCACTTCGCACTCTACAATATTTATCTACTATCACATGATGTTCACGAGAAAAGTTTGAAAGTCTATTCACCCCTCTCCTCTAGAATTTCCACTAACGAAACCCGTTCGGGACCTACATGCTTTATCTCGACAACTCCTACTAAGTCTGCTAGCACCACTAGTCACTTCCCTACATTCTGCTCGCTCAATCCTAGCTTTTTCCCATGGAGTTCACTAGTGTCTAACATCTTTGTCAGCGTTGGCGATCCACTTTCCTAAATTTTGCTCGCTTAGCTCGCCAGGGGACAAATTACACTGGGATCTAGAATAGTAATAGTTATATTTCACACTATAAAAAGAGAACAAATTCTTGTTGCAAATGAATTTTGATAATTTTCATGTCTCAAATTAAAGATCTAGAGGCAATTAGTTAGAGAGTTGAGGAGATAATCACGGCACACCAGTTCATCTTCTTTGCGCTTGCTCATTTCCCTCTTCACAATTCCTAATTCGTCTACACTTGGTTATGAAGTTGGGGCCAAATCTGCATCAAGTACGTAATACTTTGAATGCACTGAAAATGGAAACAATTTGATCTTTAGTGGGTGGAGTCACAAGAAGAGGTGGAGAATGTGGTCTTGTCCAAATCTGCAGACGGTTTCGTATTCCTTTGTTGTGAATGACAAAATCGTTGGTCATATTATTCCTGAAAGGGGGCTCTGGCAGGGTGATCCGTTATCGTCATACCTTTTTATTTTGTGTGTTGAAGGTCTCTCTAGTCTTCCCCGGAATGAAAATCGTAGGGGTCGTTTTCACAGATGTCGTGTTAGCAGAAGGGCTCCATCGATTTCACATCTCCTTTTTGCTAATGATAGTCTTCTTTTTTGTGAGGGCTCTCGTGAAGAATGTTTAACGTTAAAGAATACGCTTAACCTCTATGAGCGTGCATCAGGACAAGATCTAGGATTTTCTTTAGTTCCAATATTCCTATGGATGTTCGGAATGAGCTCAAATCAATTTTAGGGATTTCCTCCCCTTTAAATACGAGATGTTATCTTGGGTTGCCCTCTTTAATTGGACGTGACAAGTCTGCTATATTCCGGTATATTTGTGAGAGGCTTTGGGTGAAGTTGCAACACTGGCGAAGCAAGAAGTTATCTAAGGCGGGCAAGGAGGTCCTTATAAAAGCTGCAGCTCAAGCAATACCTGCTTATTGCCTGAGAACGTCCTATTACCCTCAACTTTACTGGATGAAATACATAAGATGTTGAATTATTTTTGGTGGGGTCACGGTTCGGACCCAAAGAAAGGAGTTAAGTGGGAGAAGATGTGTACTCATAAACGTGATGGTGGGATGGGTTTTCAAAATCTCCACTTATTTAACTTGGCGATGTTGGGCAAGTTAGGTTGGCGGCTTAAAAAATGCCCGAACTCTCTTATTAGTCGTATCCTGAAGGCTAAGTATTTTCCTTCCACATAATTCTTTAATTATTGATTAGGTAATAATCCGAGCTACACATGGCGAAGTGTGTAGCTTCTCGGGATTTGGTGAGGCGGAGAACCCGGTGGAAAGTGGGGAGTGGGGATTAGGTGTACTTGTGGCGTGATTCATGGCTCGATGATGATCACTCTTTTACTATTGTCACTCCGCCAGTTCCCACGTTTGATGATATGCTCATCAAGGACTTTTATGTTCCTGGGACTAGGAGTTGGGATATTTAGAGTTGATTTCTGAGGTGTTTTTGGAGCATGACCGAGTTCGGATCCTACAGACTACCCCTGCCCTGAATGACGTGCTGAATACTCAAATTTGGCACTTTACGGCGTAGGGAAAATGATAGAGGACAAATGTGAGTTTGGAGAGTCGAGGTGGGCTGAAATCTGGAAGCAAAAGGTCCCTCCTCGTATTTCATCATTTTTTTGGCGGCTTTGTAAGGGTTTTCTTGCTGTTAAGTCATAGATTGGCAGATGGTACCCGAGAACTGGAACTCTCTGTCCAGTTTGTGGAGAACCAAGTATGGTCGAATCTTTATGGCATGTTTTCGTGGATTGCAAAGTTTCTAGGAATTACTGGCAGGTAGCTAGTTTATGGAGAAACCTTGATGCAAAAATAGACGTTGATGCCAGCTTTTGCAAAGAGACTCTGACTATAGGGATTGTAATGGTGCTCAGTGACGAAAATGGGAGCTTCATAACGACTGCAACTATGATTAAGAATGGGTTCATGCGTGTTGCTAGACGCGTGAGCTATGCGTACGAATCGACCGAACCTGATGAATCTTGTTTTGGCGATCTCATTGCTGCTGGGTAAGTCAAAATGCCAATAAAACGACACATTCTTTAGCTAGGGATTCTCGCCTCTTTGAGAACCCTCATTATTGGGATGAGCTTCCATCTTATGTGGAAGGCTTTCCTAATACCTGCAACTCCTACTTGCATCTTTGTCCTTGTTTCGAAAAAAAACTAAAGAATTTCAAAGAGAAAAAAAGAGAAGTTTATATAATGTTCGAGGCTTGATTTCACTATCCTAAGGTAGATATTTCCCCCCATTATTTTGGGAGCAATCTCTAAAGGGATATAATAAGAATGCTTATATTTTTTTTATCGGGTAAATGATGACTCGAACACAAAATCTCACGATATATAGTGGTGTTTCAATTGCTTGAGCTATTGCACTTCGTGAATAAGAATGCTTATATGATTTCATTAATGTATCGAGAATGGTATAGACACAAATTTTCCAAAATAATTAATATAAATTTTTAAAGAAATAAAGAATATTTTAAATAAATTAATATTTCGAATTTCTTCCAAAATATAAACCTACCAAAACTTCTTTATTTTTTTCCTTTCGATGTGGAATGAAACGAACACAGTAAATACATAATTTAAATTGTCTCATAATTTATTTAGAGTAACACTTATGTGAACCAGATTCACACATAAACTCTATCACTATTATGTGTAAAAATTATCATTGTTATGCACAAAAACTTTCATTGTTTAAAAATATAAAGTATTTTCTAAACAGTAATTATTTTTTGTTCATAAAAGTGATAGTTTTTATACATAACAGTGAGAGTTTTTGTATGTAACAGTGATACCTAAATAATCGAGTTCATAGCATGAATCAGGTCTATACAAGTTTTTGTCATTTATTCACACAACACAAGAATTAGCCTAGAAAAATCAATTAACCAACTCATTCTTTGATCTTAAAACATTTTATTATAACAATTTGAACAAGTACGTCTTTGACCTTAAAACATTTTATAATAACAAATTTGAAGTTAATAGACAATTCTATTGACCAAGCAATTATGAAGAAAAGAGATCAAGTGGAAGCTAGCAGAATAAACATCAAGGCATACAAGAAAATGTTTTGCACCCAGAAGAAGAACAACATTAGTATGGAAAGCACTCCGCCGTATAATGGCAACAAATGACAATCTAAAGAAGAGGCCTGGCCAATGAACATCTAAAATGCGCCTTATGTAAAGAGGAAGATTATTTGAAGCTGGAATCACTCTTTTTTACCTGTAAGCCAACCTCATTAATTTGGCACCATATGGTTAAACTTGCACACACATCCTTGCACCAATTTTCTTATCAACTGTCAGAATCTTGGTAAAGGAAAATAAAATTCCAGAAAATATGGATTGGAGTAATCTGATCGGTTTGGAAAGCACGGAATGATGTGGTTTTTAACAAAATTAGTTGTTCTCTTACTTGTTTCTGTATAATGATAAGTTGCAAATATACAGTAAAAAAACTAAGTAATACTCCTGTAAATCAGATTTATACGTGAACTTCATCACTACTGTTATGCGCAAAAGATATTGTTATGCATGAAAATTAGCAATGTTTAAACAATGCTTTATTTTTTAAATATTAATAGTTTTTGTGCACAACAGTGATACTGTTTGTACATAACATTGACAGTTTATGCAATTAACAATGATATTAAAAAAATAGATCACCGTAAACTCGAATTCACATAAATTTTCTTATAAAAAACTAAATCATACTTATTTTTCAAGAACAAAATAGACAAATTATTTGTAAGGAAGATTCAAAACTAAATGCATTTAACCAACTAACCATTTTAGACAAAAACTCATATGAGACGGTCTCATGCATGAGACGGGGTACAATCGAGCACAAATCAATACCATTCCCTCCCAAAGTGTTAAATCGCCAATGCCCATATTGTGCCCCGCCTCATCGTGAGACCGTCTCACGCAAATATGCCTCATCATTTTAATTAATTGACAATTTTTTACTATTCCACGGTGTAGCGGTCTCACAAAGAGGGGAGAGGATCCTCTCCAGTAAATGGAGGGTCAATCTGGACCCTCCATTTACTGGAGGGGATCCAAATCCCACAAAGAGTTACTCATCAAAATATTAGCAGTTTGAACATTCATGTCAAGCCTACGAGATAAAATCAGTAACAAGTTTAGACATTGAATCTTAAGCGACAGAATATGAGCACGGAAGCAAATAAGGATCGGTTTTCGTTAGATGAATGAAGGTTCAGCACATCGTACCTAACCAATGAGGAACGAAAAAGAGAATGAAGGGTAAGCTAACAATTAAGGAACATTTCCAAGGCACTATGCTTTCTGTCTCTTCGTCTTTCTTTCACTCAAAACAAAGTCGTCATCATCATCCGTCTCATCTTCAGAAGAGTCGTCTCTGCTCTTTCGTTTCTTTGGTTGCTGCTTAGATGCAACCTTGGTTTCCGGGGTTTTCTTTTTCTGGCTTGAAACTGGGCTTTTCGATGTTTTCTTTACTATAGTAATAGAGTCACCTTTCTTCTTAGCTGTGACAACAGTTTTCATTGGTGAACTGAGCTTTTGATGTTGCGTCTTCTTCTGTTTTCTTTCAAACACTTTCTTTGCCTCCTCCTTTGGCAGCAACCCCGATTCCATCATCCTATTATGACATTACAAAACAACACCGATTTCTCAGGAAATAGATAGAAAGAACACAGAAAAAACCAAAACAATACACATACTTTTCAATTTCATAAGTTCTGTATCTACAATAATACTATAGAAAGGTCATGCATTAGGTGGCAGAATCAAGCCATGGAGGTCAGTTTTTTAAAATCTTATCTTATCAATCCCCTCGGACAAGAATATTAACGATAACTAATATGCGGTGAGTTGGATAATAATTGACAGAAGAACAAGTAAATTACAGTTTTTAGAAATTTTGATAATCTATGATGAAATATTCCATCACGTACGATCAAATCAAGCTTGTTGATAATGTCAAAGAAATCTTGGTGTAAGATATAACAATTTTTAATCAAGCAATATACAATATAATTTTGACATTAAATAATAGGGGTTATAGAAAAAATTGAGAGATAATCACTCGGAAATTTTGGCCTGGTTTAATTGCGCGAGACTACATGCATAAACTATAAAAGCGTAATGAAATTAAGAGCTCTAGGGTCCTCCGTTATTAGCAGTCAAGTACAAGGTGACCCTTGTTTCTTGTTTAACACTAATATATCTCATTAAATAAGAAGTTGAACTTTATGCTTAAATAGTTAAACCATAACAATATCACATACATTAGTGAAACAAACCTATTGATTTGGAATGCTGACCATCACTGGAATCAGCAAAAAAAAGAGATGAGAATCATGAAATTGAGAAATATGTTGTGATAATACATATTAACCCCTTTTTAAGTGTATCTATCATCGTTTACCAGTAACTCTCCACAATATGTTGTGATTAAACAAACTAAACAGAAACGTGAAATTTCAGAAATATCAAGAGATAGTTAAGGAATAGAGGAGGGAAAGAAAAGACAAGAAAACAAATTAATAGAACATATAACAGAAAAAAAAATCCGAACTATAAAGGGGTGTTTGTTTAAGGCCCCCCCCCCAAACACCCACCCTACATTTTATTTCAAATCCAAATCTTTGTTTGTCAAACCGGATTTTGACATAGGATTTCAAATTCTATAAAATTCTACCTTATATGACTTATAATACACTTACCTTTTCTTTTCAAAAAACAATTTTCAATACACTATCGATCGTATCTCCAACTTCTTTAGTATTATTATCTACCCAACTCAACACTCTCTCTCATCATTTTTAATTTACACACTCTCTCATCATATGTTACACATAATTTCCAATATACAATCAATCATCTAATCAAATCCTACAAAATCTACACACTCAAACATATACGAAATCCAAATACACCTTTTATTATTCATCAAATCCACCCACTGAATTTCAAACTCAATCAAATCCATGAACAACACTCCCAAAGAGCGTCTTTTCCAGCCTCATAAAATCCAACCCACTCCAGACCTAGATTAGATAGTTAATTTCGAAATAACCCGTCAGAAGGATAACTCTCACTGGCACATAGTTATCACAATGCACGAGTCACTAGCATAAAAAATATATGAGAATGTGCTACAAAACACCTCAAAGTAGGCTGGGCTGATCTATAGCATACAGATAACACCAGCAAGTAAAACAGTAAAAACTAATCTAAGTTTCATCTATTTAGTTTGAATATGCACATGAGAAACAGAGAATGAAGTATGTAATCGCCACAATCTCTCTGTTAATTACTAGATGATTAGTTATTTATACACAGAAGCTACGGGAACGCCCAAAAAATGCAGAATAATCTCGATTTTTACATTAAGTAAATATCATATGAACATTAGAGCTGTCTCAAGCAAGTAAAACATGAGTAAAGTAGATTCATATAACCTTTTTAGAAAATAAAAGACTTACCATATTGCTGCCATTTCACTACTAGGCACTTGCTCGAGCAGGGTCTCATAGAAAATTCTCAACGGGTCTCTCTGAAAACCAAATTCAAAACGAACTCCTTACATCAAGAACATCCAAATTAAACGCACAAAAATCAAAAAAAATCAAAATTAACAACACTACTTACTTCCTCAGGGGGATCCCTCTTTTGACCTGGCAAATCGAAAACTTTCCTTTCTCTTTTCTTAACACCAACACTCTCAACAATTTTACTAACTTTCTTGTTCTTCCGTGCTTCCTCTTCTTTCACCTTCTTTTTCTGCACCATTTTAACAAAATCCACCAAAAATCAAAACAGAGGGAAATTCAACAACGAAAAGCATAACACACAAGAAGCAAAAACAAAATTGATTAAGCAGTTACCCTACTATCTGTCTTGTTGGAGGCCTTTTTTGTGGAGGGTTCATCAAAATATTCATCGGATTCCTCTTTCTTCACCTTGTTCTGTTCTTTCTTAACTCTGGGTTGCGATTTAGCAGCGGCATTGCTGTTTTTGGACGATTTCTTCTTGTTCGCTAACGACGCTATGCACATTTCGTCTTCATCTTCAACCTCTTCTTTCTTTGCTTGTTTCAAATCTCCTTCGGGCATTTTGAAAATGTTGGAGCCGAGCAATGATTGATATGCAGATTAATCGTAGTAAACCATCAAATGTACTTTCAGAGCTCTTCCTACTCAGTTTTATGGGCTTAACTAAATGGGCCAAAGAATCCGCTTTACTAGGCTTGGCTTAATGGGCAAAAGAATCCGCTTTAATGGGCTTGGCTTAATCGGCCAAAGAATCCAAATCCTGCTCGAAATTAACAAGGGTTGGGCTATCCCAGAATTCATCCCGCCAGGGAAATAAAGACTCATCCCATGGACCCACAGGATTAATATTTATCTAATTATTAAAAATAATATTTAATATTCATCCTACATATAAATTAAGAAAATAAAAAATTCACTGCACATCTCAAATTTCCTTGACTGGGTCCAAATTTGTCTCTGGCGGGATGGGTTTAACACAGGCTACAGTTTGAACATGTCATATTTTCATCTCTAAGAAAACGTGGGACTTGTAATTTCAATTTGACAATCTCTTTAGAGTTAGTTACCAATATTTCGAGGGAGGAATATGTGATTTTTTTTTTTAAATTTCAGAAGAATTTTTTGATTTAGCTTTTGACCCATTCTTTTAACCGGTTTTTGGATGAACGATTTTCATTTATTTTTTTATGGAAGGGTGAATGAAGGAATTTGGACTAGTCGTATAAAATTCACTGTCAAAACTATTTTGTGAATTGGATGAAAAATGAAATAAAGCATTTATAAATCCTATTTTTAAAATTCATTGATTTTAAAATCCTAAATTTTGCATATAATAGGAATGATTTACAAATTCATTCTTAATTAGTTTCATTTGATAAGTAATTGTTAAATACCGGTTTGTTGGACCTAGATTATGGGAATGAACATGATTTAAATGTGAGCCCAACTAACCACACAAATATGAAGTAAATGCTATCAAGTAAGAATATTAGACAAGAGTTTGAGGAATGTTAGAATTCCTCTGTAAAGTGTAGTTTACTTGTATGTTCAATGTACAATGAATGTGAAGACGAACCTCAATTATCTAGGCCATTTACCCTATTTATAGGGGGTCCAACATGTACTAGATTAGACCGATCTCAATCCTTTTATTTTAAGTCAGTGATCATGGCATTACACATTTTCTAAGACAAAAGAGATGTATGCTTTGTAGTAAACTTCATCATAGGTCTGCCCTTATTTTCCTATTGGTTGTGGATTTTTCATTCAGTCGTCAAGCTAGGTCATTGTTGGAGCTTTAAATTCTGAGTACGGATCATTGACCCGTTATCCCTAGACAAATCACCTATCTCGCGTCTATGTGGGTGCATTTAATGTGGTGTACAACCATATTAAATGTGTGTATCTCACTCTTATAGTTAAGACTTTGAGACTGTCGTGAGATGTCAAGTCGATTGTATTTCTAGATTAGTGAAACACATTGACTCACTCTTCAAGGCGGCTTACCTTGTAACCGCGAGCTCCGAGCCCCCCCAGCTTCTCACTTGTGAGTCCTATTGCTGTCGACCAAATAGTCATTAGGCCACACAAGGGTTCTGACCCATTCTCTCTCTCTCTCTCTCTCATTATTCACAGTATCTCTTCTCTCTCCTTGTTTCCACTCTCAATTTCTCTCTCCTCTTCCTTTTATCTACCCTCTCTCTCTTGCTTCTCTTTATATGTACTCCCCTATATCACTTCTCTTATATCGTCACTCAATTTCTCTCATCTTTCTCAAAACAATCTTTCTTTTATCTATCTCTCTGTCTCTTTTCTTTAATGTCTCTTTATCTCCTCTCTCTCCCATTTTCCCTCTTTCTCCTCTCTATCTCTTGCCTTTCTCTCTTTTTGTTCCTTTAATCTTTCTTTCTCCCTCTTCACACTGTCTCTATCCCAATCTCTCTCATTTTTCTGTCCATGTACTATGTCTCTATTTTCCCTCATCTCTTTGGCCCATGTTTATAGTTGATAAAAGAAAATTATATATATTTTTGTTACATATTCCTTCAATTTTCCCATTTTTTTAGGAATTTCTAGTTGTATGCACTTATTTTTGCTCTCTTTAATTTGCTCCATGTAGTTGATTTTTTTCCCCTTATTATGAAAATGAACAAGATTAAGGAGCAAGGGTGTAGAAAATACTGAGGGGGCTAAAATCTAGGGGGGTAAATATAAAATTGAGCAAAATATATATGGATTTTTCCTGGATAAAAATAAATGAAAAAGTTTAATATGTGTGAGAGAGTGTAATGCTACATAAGTGGAGAGATTAAGGTTGTTCACGAAACAAAGCAAAACATTTATTTGAAATATTCATGTTCGTATCGAAGATTAGATATTTTGAAATTCGAATGTCAATATTCATACAAAAATTTCGATACAAATCAGTGCTGATATTTTATTTTTTCGATACGGATCAGAACGAATTTTTAGTTATAACATAGTGGATTGGATCGAGCAGTTTTTGGTACAGTTATATAAATAATGTCCAAAACCGTTCCAAAACAAAAATTCGGTTCATTTTGATTCAGTTAAAGTAAAAAAGTCAATAAATATTTTTGTTTCGGTTCTTTTTTTGTTTGGATTTTAGAACGGATTCGGTAATCTCCAAACTTCGTGAACAACTCTAAGAGAGAGACTAATGAGATTAAATCCTAAATGATCCCATAATTTTGTACCTTTTTTGATTTAGTCCCATAACAATTTTTTGAAACAATATATTCACATAACTACTAGAATTGCTCAATTTTCATCCCATAACTATTTTTTTGGAATGATTTAGTCCTATAACTACTCTAAAATTGTTCAATTTTTCTATGTTGCCGAAAAAATCACCAAAAATGATGTCGCTTAACTAGTGTGTCAGTCATGTGCCATTTTAAATTGGAAATTTTAGTGAGGCTCGTGTTTTACGGTCAGGATATCCTGTTACACAATAGTGTTATATCTCCTGTTACATTCTTTAGATTTGCATCATGTGTCGATCTCAGAATATTTACATATATAAGAATAACATCCTAACATAACCCATTTTTTCTATTTCAAAAATTATATTAATTTTTAGCCAAAAATTTGTTTTCTTCCAAATCTCATTCCAAAAAATCTTATAAACATATTTATAGATAATTAATTTAAACTACACATATAAATTAACCAATAATTAAATTTGTTAATTATTTAATTAGAGCACGTATATTATAATCCTAATCTATCATATAAATATAAAATTTAATAAGAAAAATGAAAATTTATTAAAAGAAAAAATTTACAGCACATGTTATAAAAAAGTAAAATTTTAATATTTAAAAATATTATAAAACTTTACAATGCAAACTCAATAATTAATATATATAAAATTTCTACGTATTCATATAAAATTTATATGTACTTATAAATAAAGTTGATGTAATTAATATAATATTTATATGTAATTATTAATTAATTAGTAATTGGACCCGTGCGATGCACGAATGTGGTTGAACAATTATTTTAATAGTATGATTAATAGATATTTTGGAAAATTTATTAATAATAATGTTTAAGCTAAGGCTAGGTCTTGTACGCACACGGGTGCACCGTGTACTCATAGTGCATTTTAGAAGCGTACAACTTATTATGCTGAAAAGTGCGACTTATTTACACAGAAAAATGCAACTGTTAATATGGGAAAATAGTTGCATGCTTCTGTTTGGAATAGTTGCACATTTTTAGTTTTATATAGTTGCATGCTTCGAAAAATAGTTGCAAGCTTAAAAATGCACTATGAGTTACATATGACCCACCCTAAATAAATTGAAACACGCCAAAAATTAAGTGATAAAATCTAACATTTTTGAATTCTTATAATAAAACATGCAGTTTTAAAATAATCAAATTTTAAAATGACTATAAATTTTGAAACACCTTGTTGGGAGATGAATTTAATAAAAGATTATATGATTTTGATTAAGATCCCAAAACCCCTAAGTATGACATGTTCAGATTAATTTGATAGTTGAAATAATTCAGATGTTATCTGTATAGTCGATAGTTTAAGTTCTCAAGACTAAGAACTTTTATGAAAAAGTTTATTCGAAGAAATTTAGAATCAAGACTTAAATTATAAAAAATGAAATGAGAACTTCGAAAATTTAAGATTTTCAAGACTCGAAGACTTAAGACTCTTTCGAAAACTCAAGACTCAAGACGCAAGACGAGAAATCAAGATCAAGAATATTGAAAGACAAAGAATTAAGACTTAGTAATGTCTTTTGCTCAAGATGAACCTAATGTTCCGAGGCATCGAATATATCTATCTCAAGGATGCATCGAGAAAAAAAGCGATTTAGAAAGTTAGATATTGCTTCAAATGCGCATAAAAGGAACTAAGTCGAAGTAAATATCAAACTCGAGTTTGTAACCAAAAGAGAAAGAATTGAAGGTTCTACCTTTAACGGAGACAAAAAGTCAAAAAGAGGAAGACGACATTGTACCATTAAAATATGACAAAGCAAATGAAAATGATGTCGGATGTCTGAAAAGTTCCAGATCAAAAAAAAGTGAAGACCAAGTACATGAAAGGCTATTGCCTAAAAACATGATTAGGGAGATTCAAACCTAAATATAGCCGTTTTCACACACCATAAGAGGAACTCACGGCTATCTCTCCAACGGATAGTTTTCAAGAGTGACCTTGGTGTATGCCTATAAATCTTTGGTGACCCTCTTTTGTAAGGTTATTGGTAACTCAAGAGCTCAAACTTATTCTTGCAAAAGTTAAAGCACTTTTCGAAATACCTTGAATTTCCCAAGTGCTTCTATATTGAAGAGAGCTCACTTTACTAAGCCTAAATTTTGATAAGATTTATCCAAAGCTTAGTCGAGATATCCTAACCCTTTGCATTGTGCTTCATTGTAAAGGATATCTCATCCTAGTTGGAAACCAACCAAGAAACCCCAAACCATTGAGAAGGTAGTTGGATGTTTGTTGGTGAGTAGAGTTGTAAAGAATTAGTAAACTACGCGAGTATCGAAAAACAGAGGAGAAGTTAGTAAGCTTGTGATTGAGTAAGTTAAATAGTCCAGTAAGTAAACTATATTGATAAAGTCATTTTGATAGTGAATTTCTTTTATGTAGGATTTTAAACCACTATAACTGCTTTGTGTTCTTTATTGCTTTCTATTTTTTGCATTGACTTGATTTTGAAAGCATACTTTTCAAAATCCATATAAGTGAATTTATTTCATAAAAAGGAAGGTTTTTCAAAAAAGCTTAAAACGCGAGTATAATCTAAGGGCCAACCATTCCGCCGAATTCTTTCGAGGATTCAAGTTAGTTATCTCGATCCAAAACTTTCAGGATCTCCGACACTCGAGATTGATTGGGATTATCCGAGGTATCTCGAAGCGGCTTCGATCATCTCGATGAACTTTTGACTCAGAGCGATCTTGCTTCTCGAGAACCTAATCTTGAGGATTATCGACCCAAATGACCTCGAAGAAAAAGTTTTAAAATCAAAACACGTGTATTCCCCCCCATGTGTAAGACTCGCTTTCTCTCGAAAACCACATTTTTTTTTTTTTTTTTTTTTTCCGATTGTTCATCATCGCTGCACACTAAAATCATCAGACCATTTCGATTGGTGACTCTCAAAGGGAAACATATCAAATTTAGTAAAGTTTTTATTATAGTATTTTTTGTTACCATAATTTATTACACTTATCATCAGGGCATTAATTTTTACATATACAGTATATACACAAGTAGCTCTAAAGTCGTGTAAATAGTCCATGCGCTTGTATGTAGTGTTTTTTGGTCTTTTATATTTTACCTTGCCCATTTTTTTCTTTTTTAGAGCAATCTAGAATGAACATTCATAACTCAAATTGCTTACCTCAATACTCCTTACAATATATACAAACTGTGAATATTAATCATTATAAACAAATTAAAAGAAACTCCTCCAAAACTAATTCAATACTCAAATTATTTATCTAAATATTTTGTGCAATATAAAAAAACTCCCTGCAAATGAATTCATAACTCAAAACACTTACATCAATACTCCTTGCAATATGTACAAAACGTGAATATTAATACCTATGAACAAATTAGAAAAAACTAATCCACAACTAATATAACACTCAAATTACTTACCTCAATATTTCGTGCAATATAAAAAAACTTCATATAGTATACAAAATACTTACACAATTGCAATAAACATTCATAATAAATTCATAACTCAAACTACTCATGTTTCAATATTTCCTGCAATATATACAAAACGTGAATATTAATTTCTATGAACATATTAGAAGAAACTCTTCCACAATTAATTCAACACTCAAATTACTTATCTCAATACTCTGTGCAATATTAAAAAAACTTCATGCAATATACAAAATAATTACACAATTGCAATAAACATTCATAATCAATTCATAACTCAAATTGCTTACCTCAATACTCCCTATAATATAAAATCAAATTAAATAGGAACAGATTAGAGGAAACTCTTCCACAACTAATTCAACCCTCATATTACTTATTGTTGGGGTTATTCCCAACACTTAATTCAACACTCAAATTACTTATATCAATACTCCCTGCAATATACAAAACAAAATTATTAATTTAATTACATAATTACAATAAATATTTTTAATTAATTATGAAATGAAATTATTTACCTTAATATTAAAAAAAAAAAATCAAATTATTTACCTTAATATTACAAAACAAAATTAATTTTGTATTGTACCCTGGTTTTAATGGTGCAAAAATAACAGCACGACTATGATGAACGACTATGATGATTTTTGTTGGATTAACGTACAATACCTTGTATGGTGCCTTGAAGTTGTATGTATGTGTTGTGTGGATTGTTTAGAACTTGGGTAAAGTAAAGCAGTTCTTACCCTCACCCTTTCTTCATTGTCCAAATTCAACAATATGTATCGGTTTCGAGATTTTTGCTAATATCTACATCTCCCAATGGACATTAATTGTTGGGGGCGTGAATATATATATATATATTAGAAGAATATTTGGGTAAACATATCTTATATAAAGGTAAATAATTTTTTGAGAAATCAATAGATTCATGATAAAAAAAATCTAATTTAAGATTTTTCAAGTAAAATCAATAGATTTATTATTATTTATTTTAAAGATTTTTTTTTCAATATTTTTGTTAAAAAAAATTCATAGATATGTCTCCCGATTTATCAATAATTTTGACGGGAAAATCCAATGGTTTCCAAATTTAGGGCGGTTTCTACTTTTATATACATATATATAGATAACCGTTGTTTTGTCTAAGAGTGGGGTTGGAAAAAATATAATTTATATAAAAAACTTAAATCTTAAGCAATTTTTAATAAATTTCTATAACTCGGAGGAAAAAAAATAATGAAATGACATCAATAACAATAAACACATTTGTAGTACATACAATTAATATTAAATTTGATATAATTAATATAATATTTAGATATAATTAATAATCTTAAAATTTATATAATTTATAAATATTTTATATACGTTTAATATTTTATATACTGTATAACTTTTAACTGTTATTAATTACATATAAATATTATATTAATTACATCAACTTTAATTATAAGTACATACATATTTTATAGTCACACGTAGAAATTTTATATATATTAACTGTTGAGTTTGCTTGTACAGTTTTATAATATTTTTAAGTATTAACATTTTTTTTTTTTTTATAACATATATTGTCAATTTTTTCTTCTAATAAGTTTTCATTTTTCTTCTTAGATTTTATATTTATATGATAAATTTGGATTATAATATACGTAATTACGTATTCCAATTAAATAATTAACATATTTTATTATTGGTTAATTTATATATGTGTAGTGTAAATTAATTAATTAATTATAAATATGTTTATAAGATTTTTTTGAAATGAGATTTGGAAGGAAATTAATTTTGGCTAAAAAATAATTTATTTCCTAAATAGAAAAAAAGGTTATGTTAGGATATTATTTTTATATTTGTAGATATTTTGAGATCGATACATGGCTCAGATCTAAAGAATGTAACAGGAGATGTAACACTATTGTATAACATGAGATCCTGATCGCTTGTTTTAGACACTGATTTGACATAATTTATTAATACTCCCCCCTTCCACCAAAACTTTGTTCACTTTCCTTATTTGTCCGTCCACCAAAAGTGTGCTAACGTCTTTTTTGGACACACTCACTTTATCTCCACCCTCCAACCATCACTTCATTACTCATATTGTCATTGCCCACAAAATTCACTTTGTTCATAAATTGACCTCAAAATACCTTATAATATTCTTTACTTTATCTACCTTTTCTTAAATCTTGTGCCTAAAGAATTGAACACAACTTTTATAGACAGAGGGAGTAAAAAATATTTAAAAAAAAAAACAAATCTAAATAATGGGACAAGATTAAATCGGATCCCCCCAATTCTCTGAAATCACATCTTGTGATTTGTTTTGAGGGGCGGGGGCAACCACTTTTGTAATCGAGGCTAGAAAATTATTGTTCTTCGCTAAATTGAGTTATCTCAAATTTAAGGTTGAACATTAATTGGTGAAGTATCTGATGTTAGAGAAGTGGTGGTATTTAATCCCTTCTTTTTTTTAGATTTGTTACAATATATATTTTTAAAATTAATTATTGATGCATATTTCATTAATTCTCACATGTATTAAGCTGTGCCAATTTAGCGCCTAAAATACGAGCCTCGTCGGAATCCACAATTTATAATTGCGTGTAACCGTCACGTTGATGAAACGACATCGTTTCGAGTGATTTTCGATAGCGTAGAACAAAATTGAGCAATTTTAATAGTTATGATATTAAGTTATTCCAAAAAAAAAAATTATATATAGGGCGAAAATTGAGCAATTCATGCAATTGTGATTCTAAATTATTCCAAAAATAGTATGTGACTAAATAAAAAATGGTACAGAGATGCGAATTTACGAGACCAATTGAGATTTAATCCCATAGATGAATAGATAAAATTTTATTCATTAATTAAAAATTTTCTAATTAATTAATTTATATAAAAAAATTGATCCGTCTTAATTAGGCTTGCACTAAAAGCTTCTCTTTGTCTTTCAATTTACAACATTATTGATTCTGCTTGAAATGTGGACTTCCCTTGCAGCATAATCTCACGTTGCATGATTACAACCGTAGATTGGTGTATGAATATATTCCATTCCCTTTTTAATATGTAAAATCACCTTTTCGTATCCATTTCAAAGTTGGCATAGATTTAATAACGTAAGGCAATAATAGCCATCAAATTAAAACCAATTCTTATATATATTCAGAACATATGCCAAAGCATTATGCCCCATATATCCTTATATCATCATCTTCAACATTTCTAAAAATCACCCACAAATTAATTCCAAAAAACAATTTGATCCAAAAAAAAAAAATTGTATATATTTTTTAAAAATGGGTTGGTTTGTGAGAGAAAGAAGGGGTGTAGGGTGGAAAAACGAAACCCTAAACTCGATTTCGGCGCCGCCATTGGCGTTGGTGGTGTTTTTTGGGGTGTTTATTATGCTCGTGTATTTTGCAGGTTATTCAGAGTTTAAGAAGAAGGTGGAGCGGAGCAAAATGGGGCTGAGATTCGGGCTACTTATGCTGCCTGTGGTGGGTGTTGTGGTGGTGCACGTTATGTTGCTCCACCGCAGGTGGCTGAGACCGACGACGGCGGACGACGAAGGCTGGCCGTGGGGGTTGGTGCTGGTGGTGGCGCTGCTTCTTGTCATGGTTTACTATCAGTCATCTTTTCAGTCTGCTTGGTTTAGATCTTTTTGAAGTCATGAATGAATTCTTGGGAGTGTGTGATTGTGAGTGTTATCTTTTAATTATTTTCAGAAAATATGCAAAAATGCCTTTATTGATAGTTCAATTTTTTATATTATACCTTTGATGAAAAAAAATTATATTTTGTCTTTCTATGACATTTTTACCTTTACTACATTAATGTCTATACATCCCACTAGGTCGCGCGATCAATGTGCTATCTATGCATGCAGGGCGGAGCTATGAGGGGGCCAAGGGGGTCACTGTAAATTTTCTTATTCTTCTTCAGGTGAGGAATTAGAGAGAGCCAAAGAGAGAAAGAGATATGTATAATTCACATTTTAATATGCATATTAAATATATTTGACCCAGTTAATATAAAGATATTTAGTCCAAATAATTTTTAGAAATATATAAAAAAATAAAAAATGCATTTAGTTGCCGTATATTATAAATTGGGCCCCTCGACGCAATTCCTGGCTCCGCCACTTTATGCATGATCCATGCACGATTCGTATGTACGATCCATTCATGACTCTTTCTAATTTTTAATAAGAATAATTTTTACTTGTCGTTGATATTCAAAATCCAGTTTTACTTTTCATACCTCATTCATAAAAAAAAAAATATCTAATCTTGATAAAACGAAATCCAGAAGTTCTGTAATCACAATCAATAAAGCATCAACAAAAAATAAGAAAGAATACCTCATTTTTTTTCATCTTCAAAGTAATACTTAAAAGTGAGAGAAAATTCAAACTATTGTATGAATGTTTATCATCTCACGATTCCACAATTTCCCATTTGAAACTGAAAATAGCCGGATATTAAGAATGACATATTGACCATCAAGATTTGATCTCCCTGAATCAGTCTGATTCTGAGAGAATCTATAGTCTTGGGGAAACCACTATAATTTTCAAGAGTTAGCCCCCCATAAATCAGGTCTATGCTATGAACTTGATTATTTGGTTAATAATTCACTCATTCCAATTGTTGGGAGATGAATTTAATAAAGATATATGATTTTGATTAGATCCCAAAACCCCTGAGTATGACATGTTCAGGATAATCTTGATAGTTGAGTCAGGATTCAGTTTTATAGTATTCAGGATGATATCTGCAAAATGTATAGTCAGCAGATATAGATCAGGTTAGGATCTGAAGAATCTGAAGACTCAGTATGAAACTAAGTTTACAAGACTCAAGAAGAAATCGAGAATCAAGACTCAAGATGAAATCGAGATAGTGAAGACTCGATGTGAAATCGAGATATCAAGACTCAATTAAGGAAACCGAGATATCAAGACTCAAGATGAAATCGAGGAATCAAGACTCAAAGATGAAGACTCAAGATATCGGTCAAGATATCTCAAAGACTCGAAGACTCAAGACTCGGAGACTCAAGACTCGAAGAGACTCAAGACTCGAAGACTCAAGACTCTAAAGACTCAAGACATCAAGACTCGAAGACTCAAGACAAGACACAAGACAGAAGATCAAGAATCAAGATCAAGAATATCAAGGCACAAGAATTATCAAGACTCAAGAATGTCTTGAATGCTCAGTATAAACCTGAATGTTCCGAGGCACTGAAAACATCTATCTGAAGGATGCAATACTGAGAAAATTGCGATTCCTTAGAAAGTTAGATATTGCCAAGACATTCAAATGCATACAAAAGGAAACTAAGTAAGAGTGTTGTTAAGGTTATATCAACTCAGAGTTTGTAACCAAAAGAGCCGTTGAAGGTGTCTACCTTTAACTGGAGACTAAAGTCAAAAAGGAGGAAGACAACATTGTACCATATCGACAATCGACAAAGGATGTCACCGAAAAAAAGATGTCGAAAATACAAAAGTTCGCATCGCAAAAAGTGAAGACCGGCTACATGAAAGGCTATTGCCTAAAACGTGTTAGGGAGTTTCAAACCCTAAATATAGTCGTTCCTCACACACCATAAAAGGAAACTCACGAAGCTATCTCTCCAACGGATAGTTTTTCAAGAGTAACCTTGGTGTATGCCTATAAATACTTGTGACCCTCTACATTGTAAGGTTACGGGAAATTTATAAGCAACTCAAGAAGCTCAAACTTATTATCGCAAAGTTAAAGCACTCGAAAAACTTAGAATTTCCCAAGTGCTTTTATATTGAAGAGAGCTCATTAAACTAAGCCTAGCTTGATAAGATTTATCCAAAGCTTAGTCGAGATATCCTAACCTTTGCTTTGTACTTCATTGTAAAGGATATCTCATCCTAGTTGGAAACCAACCGAGAAACCCCAAACCCTTGAGAATGTAGTTGGAGTGTGTTTGTTGGTGAGAAGAGTTGTAAAGAGTTAGTAAACTACGCGGAGTAGTCGAAAAAACTCTAGAGGTGAAGTTAGTAAGCTCTGAGGTAGTCCAAAGCTTGTTTGTGTTTGAGTAAGTAAACTACGAGGAGGTAGTCGAAAAGCTCAAGGTCGGGTTGAGTAAGTAAATAAGTGGAGTAGTCGAAAAGCTCGGGGCGAGTTGAGTAAGTAAACCACGCGAGGTAGTCGTAAAGCTCGAAAGTGATTAGTGAATTTCTCGAGGATCGGAGAGAGAGGGGCGTAGGAGCTTGAGTCTCTCGAACCACTATAAATTCTTTGTTGTTTATTGTTTTCCTTATCTCATGCTTAATTGCATTGATTTAAATCGAAAACATATTTTCACCGAGATTTCGGTTGGAATCAATCCTTTGGAAGTTGCATATAATTGAATCACGGCCTAATCACTATTCCATTTAAAGGAAGGTTTTCAGAATGCTTAAAACGAGTATAAACTAAAGGGCCAACCATTACGCACATCCGAGTAGCTAGAAACAGATAGTTACCAAACCGAACTTACTCTTCCGAGGGTTCATAAAGTTAGTTATCTGATCCAAGCAACTCGGATCTCTGAAACTTCGGGGACTCGGTTGGGATTATTTGAGGTTTCGAAAGCGGCTCGGGATCACTTTGTCTCGAGAGACTTTGACTCGAGTGATTTGTGCTTCTCGACCAAATCTTGAGACGACTGACCCAAGTGACCTCGAGAAAAAGAAAAGTTTTAAAAACACTTAACACGTGTATTCCCCCCCATACACGTGTAAGACTCGTTTGCACCGAGACCAACAAGTGGTATCAGAGCAGTGGTTCAACTTGACCACCTGCTTTGTTGACCAAAGTTTTATTTGCTAAAAATACTTGTGGTCTATCTGAACTGATCTTATTTGCTGAATTCTTAAAAGACTCAGATAAAAATGTCTTCTAAGAAACTTCCCATGTTCTTAGTGGAGAACTATGATTTGTGGAGACTAAGAATGCAGACTCACCTGTATTCTAAACATGAACGAATGTGGAGAGTGGTCTCTGAAGGGCCATTCCAATTTACTGTGGTGAATCCCAGAGGAATGTAAAAATGAGAGAAACGATCCTAGAAAGCGAAATTTCCTAAGTCTGATGACCAACTGACTCCTGAGGAGAGAAAATTAGTTAATCTAGACTACATTGCTAAAGACACACTATATAGTACAATTGATGATGGTGTGATGGGAATGATCTCTCACTGCAATACTGCCAAAGAAATTTGGGATACACTAGCTGTAATGTGCCAAGGCACAGATCATATCAAGGAAAACAAACTTTCAGTTGCAATAGGAAAGTTTGATAGTTTTGAAATGGAAGAAGGTGAATCAATTGACAAATTGGAAGTCAGGTTCACTAGTATTATGAATGATCTAAATGCACTTGGAAAGAAATATCCACAAAGAGAAATTGCATTGAAAATTCTTAGAGGTCTTTCTAAGAAATGGGATATACATGCAGTGGTGATTGAAAACACCAAAAACATTAATTCAATGCCTTATCAACAAGTCTTCTCTGAGCTGAAGGCCTATGAGTTTGTAATTGATAAGAAATCCAAAAAGGTCGACAAAGAAAGATGATTCATCATCTAGTAAAAATGTGGCTTTTAAAGCCAAAGATAAAATCAGAAAAACTAGAGTTCGAGAACTCCTTGCTAAGAATCGGGATGAGCTTGAGGATAAGCTAAAGACCGATGGCAAGGAGGTTTGAAAAGACTTAATAGTCGATATGGAAAATACAAAAGCTATTACAGAATCACAGTGTACCGTAAGAAACCTGAGGACAAACCAACTGAGAAGAGAAAGGACCTGAAAACTGAAGGATCTTCATCCAGAAAGAAGGACTCCAAGTCCAAAGAAGAAAGTGATCAGGATGATGATACCAACAGATGCTATAATTGCCAAAAGAAAGGTCACTTCCAGTATGATTGTCCAGATCTGAGTGCTAAGGAGAGAAGAGAAAGGCAAGCTAAAAGAGACAAGAAGTTCTCAAGTAAAAAGGCCATGGTTGCGGAAGAAGAACAACATTAGGAGGATCTAGCTCTTCGGATGAAATATTCTCGCACGTTGAAAGTGATGACATTTGTCTGATGGCCATTGAGGAGGTAAACTCTTCTTTCTCTGTTGTTGCTCCTACACTAGCACAAGAGTTGTCAAGTTCAACTGTAAACAGTCAATTTGACCTGATGGATTCTTTTGAGAATCTGATGAAGGACTATGCTGTTTTACAAGAACTGCTAAATGAAACTCAAGAGCAGAATAAGGAACTGAAGGCTGAAAATCTAAAATGGAAAGACTCTAGCAAAACTGAGATCACTTCTCAATTAATGGGAGCTACTGATGAACTGGATGTTCTGAAAGTACAACTCTCAGAGAAAGAGAAGTTGATAGTGACCCTAACTGAAAAGCTAGAGAAATCCATCAAGAAATTCAAATTTGATCGTAACTAAGTTCAATGACCTCTCTGAGAAGCATGAAACTCTACAGAACTGTGAGGATAGTGCACAGAAGAAGTTAACTCTATTGAATACTGCATCTAAAGTAATAGATGAAATTCAGAGTTACCAGAGATCTGCCACTATAAAATCTGGATTGGGATACATTCCAGGGGGAACCTCACAAGGTCATCTGAATGCTGCATCAAGTAGCAAGAAGACAATCTTTGTAAAACCAGTGGCACCCACACTTCAAACCAAGAAAAATGCCCAAGGTTGTAGACAAGGAAAAGGACCCATGGTTTCAAAGAAAAAGCTGAATGATCGGGTAGGAAAGTCTAAACCTCGGTGAAGGCTAGAAAACCCGAGCACTTTCTCAATGGAAAATTTCGAGCAAGTACTTCAAAGCCTCGGGCTAAGAATGCAAACCTCGAAAGGATCTACACCGAACCATCGAGAGGATCTTCGAAGATAAACACTTTCGGCGAGATATTCTCAACCAAGAAACCAAGTCCTCGAGATCTTTGAAAGACCCAAATTTCAAAGATGCATAACCCGAACCCCACTTGCCTAAGGGTAAAGGTTATCTCAACCCGAGTCAACAAAGATTTAGACCGTCGCACAAAAGCCTAAGCATCTCAACAAAAGGCCCCAACCAAAGAAAGAATTCAAAGGCTCATGTTCATGCTAAAAGCTAACACACATACACGTAAGACCGCTAAGGCACCCGAGTAGTGAATGTGTATGTTGATGTTTATGGAAGACAAATTAGCCACTCTAAAGTGATTAGAGTTGTCAGGCAGATTTGGATTCTTAAAGGTACAGCTAACCTTGTAGGACCCTACACAAATTGGGTACCTAAAAATTGATCTGTTTTTCAGGAGGAAAACAAGGGCACAAAGCTGATTAAAGATCACATAAAGACCGATGAAAGCAGAGATGAAAAAAAAGCCCTCGATATATGGTATCTTGACAAAGGATGTTCAAGACATATGACAGATTCAAGAAGATACTCATTGACTATGTTGAACAAAGAGGCCCACAGATCACTTTTGGAGATAACTCCAAGGATGATCAAGGATATGGAACTTTGGAAATCGACTCAGTTCATATCCATGGTGTTTCATATGTATCTGGATTGAAGCATAATTTACTTTCAATAAGCCAATTCTGTGATAAGAGTTTTAATGTTGAGTTCTCTAAGAACTTATGTTATGTGAAAGATGATACAACACAGAAAATATTACTGACTGGTACTAGAAAAGGAAATGTGTATCTTGCTGATTGGAGTTCAACTCCTAAAGATACATGTTTGGTTGCTAAAAGTTCCACAGATACCAGTTGGTTATGACATAAAAGAATGAATCACCTGAATTTCAAAACCCTGAATAAGCTTGCAAGATTAGCTCTTGTGAGAGGGTTGCCTAATGAAGTGTTCAGTAAGGAACATATTTGTGATGCGTGCCAAAAAGGAAAACAAATTAGAGCATCATTTAAAATTAGCTTCTTGCCACACCATAGTTCATATGGTGTATGCTCAACCGATTTAGATGGAATCCTATTCAGAATGTAAATTGAGGTTTGTAACGCGTATCCCATAAGAATGTTGGAAGACAGGAAAAGCTCATCATGGACCTCACCATGTCTAACAGGGTTTGGTTTCTTCTCTCAGACACATCGTTCATCTGAGGTGTTCCGGGAGTAGTCCATTGTGATTGGATTCCATGTAACTTCAAGTAATCAGTGAATTCATGGCTAAGGTGTTGGGAGATGAATTTAATAAAGAAGTTTTGATTAGATCCCAAAAACCCTGAGTATGACATGTTCAGGATAATCTTGATAGACTGAGTCAGGTTTCAATATAGTTTGTTCAGGAAGTTATCTGCACCATGTATAGTCAGCAGATATAGATCAGGTTAGATTTTGAAGACACTGAAGACTCAGTAAGTAACTGAAGACACTGAAGACTCAGTATGTCACTGAAGACACTAAAGACTCAGTATGTCACTGAAGACACTGAAGACTCAGTAAGTTGCTGAAGACACTGAAGACTCAGGATGTCACTAAAGACACTGAAGACTCAGTATGTCACTGAAGACTCTGAAGACTCAGAAGATACTGAAGACCCAGTAGTTACTGAAGACTCAGTAAGATACTGAATACTCAGTATAACCTGAATGTTCGGAGGCACTGAATAATATCTATCTGAAGACTACAAAACTGAGCAAATATTCAGAAAAATAGATATTGCCCAAAACATTCATATGCAGACAAAAGGAATTAAGTCTAAGTGTTGTTTAAGGTTGTCTCATTAAGAGAGATTGACCAAAAAGAGCCGTTTTGTTTGTCTACATTCACTAAAGACAAGAACCAATCAGAGGAAGACAACACTGTACTTTACTGACACTGAAATCGACAGGACCCTGAATCATGTCAGTAGTACTAAGTTCCAGACTGCAAATATTGGTGATTGGCTACATGACTGCATATTTCCTAAAACATGCAAGGGAGTATTTAAACCCTAAATATAACCGTTCATCAAACACCAGAAGAGGAAACCCTTGATACTATCTCCTCCAACGGATAGTTTTTCAAGAGTGACCTTGGTGAAGGTTGCCTATAAATACCAGTGACCCTTTACATTGAGAGGTCACGAGAAATTTCAAAGCAACTCAAGAGCTCATTCGTATTATTGCAAATTGAAGCACTCTAAAAACCTAGAATTGCCCAAGTGTTTCACATTGGAGAGAGCTAATTCACTAAGCCTAGATTGATAAGAAATATCAAAAGCTTAGTAGAGATATCCTAGACTTTGCATTTGTTCTTATTGTAAAGGATATCTCACCCTAGTTGGAAGCCAACCCAAAACCCAAACCCTTTGTTAAGGTAGTTTGTGTGTGATTTGTTGGAGAGTTAGAGTTGTAAAGAGTTAGTAAGCTACAGTGAGTTAGCCAGAAAACTCTAGAGAAGAAGTTAGTAAGTTACTTGTGGTAGTCTGAACACTTGTGTGTGTTTGAGTTAGTAAGCTGCAGTGAGTCAGCCAGAAAACTCAAGGTAGAAAAGTGAGTAA
Organism: Stenogyne calaminthoides; assembly: GCA_037126765.1. Lineage (NCBI taxonomy): Eukaryota > Viridiplantae > Streptophyta > Magnoliopsida > Lamiales > Lamiaceae > Stenogyne > Stenogyne calaminthoides. The sequence continues at coordinate 10,907,277 of JBBCBC010000029.1, forward strand.
GCTACAGTGAGTTAGCCAGAAAGCTTTAGGAAGTGGTTAAGGAATTTCTCTGAAGTTCAGAGAGAGTGGACATAGGAGCTTGAGTCTCTGAACCACTATAATTGTTGTGTTGTTTTGCTTTCTGTACTGTATTATTACCTGTTGCATGTTTTTCACTGAAAGCATAGTTCAGTGATATTTAGTTGGAACCAATCCACTGAACTTGCATCAAATTGATCACAGCCTTAATCACTGTTTTATTGAAGGGAAGATTTTCAGCAAAGCTAAAAACGAGTATAAACTTAGGGCCAACCATTCCGCACACTTGAGTAACTAGAACAAATAGTTACCAAACTGAACTAACTCTACTGAGGGTTCAGTAAGATAATTATCTGATCCAAGAGCCTCAGGATCTCTGATAAACTCAGGCTCAGTTGGGCTAATCTGAAGCTTCTGAAAGCAGCTCAGAATCATTGTCTCAGTAGACTTTGACTCAGGGCAATCCGTGCTTCTCAGGGCAAAATCATCAGGATAACCTGACCCATCTGACCTCAGTGAAAGAAAAGTTTTAAAAATCACTGAACACGTGTGTTCCCCCCCCATACACGTGTGAGACTCGTTAGCACCGGGACCAACATAAGGTATTCACCTCCTCGATCCGATCGAAGAGTCTTGATACTCTTACCAAGTTTCTTCTCTATTTCAGCTTTGTACTCTTTGAATTTCTCAAAAGATTCGGATTTGTGTTTCATAAGATACACGTATCCGTATCTAGAGAAATCATCATTAAAAGTGATGAAGTAGCCGAAGTGACCGTAGTTAGAGTGGGCAATGGTCCACAAATTCGTTGTAGATCAACTCTAGAACTTCTTTGGCATGCACCTCTTTCCCAGAAAAGGGTCTGTTGATCATCTTGCCCATGAGATAAGATTCACAATCTCCATAAGACTCACAGTCGAATGGGGTTAAGTAGTCTAACTTTCTTAACATTGCAATTCTTTTGTCGTTTACATGATCAAGTTCTACAATGCCATAAGTAAGTCGGGTTTTCATGATTACTAAGTTTGAGTCTTTTATTTTGTATATTAAGAACATCATATCCATAACGCAACAGATACATGTTGCGAGTAATAGAAGAACTAAATGACAATCATTAAGTTCTAATCTAAAACCAAAGGGTAAGTCTAATAGATAAGTCCCCACACGTTCAGTTAGCAACTCTTGCTCCGTTTCTACGTGTAGGACTACTTCACCCGCCCTAACTGTCCTATGACACATGAGCCCTTTCACATTAGTGCAAATGTGAGAGCCAAATCCGGTATCCAATACCAAGCAGTTAACGCTATTAGTGGACATGTTTATCTTAATAACAAACATACGTGTTCTAGTGCTAGAAGCACCTAGTGCCTTCTTTTTAGCAACCAGAACCTTATAGTTCTTCTTCCAATGCCCTCTTCTACTTATAGTAGAGGCACACATCCTTGTTTACCCGCTCCTTCTTTTAGACACCATCTTAGTGATAGTGAACTCAAAAGTCTTGAGCACGTTGTGAAGTTCAGACATGGTCGCATCCATCTTATTCATATTGTTGTTCACAATGAAGATGAAATATGAATCGGGAGCGACTTGAGGATAGCATAAATGAAAACATTGGTCTTTTAGCTCAAAGTTTGAATTACCAAGTTTATCAATTAGACCTATCATCATAAACACATGAGATGAAATCTTCCCTCCTTTAGCTAACCGACATCTGAATAGATCTCTCATCACTTCATAAATCCCAGAATGAGATTCAGAATCAAAGAGATCCTTCAGATGCTTGAGCATCTAGAAGAGACCCATTTTCTCATGTTGCCTATGTATATCGGGAGTCATGCCTAGCAACATCAATACTGAGCCTGAGAAACATCCTCTTGATGCTTCTTCTGAGATGCTACATCAAACGTGGTTGTCTCAGGGAACCAGTTTCAGGGGTAACCTGGATTGGCATGTCCAACACGTACTCAATCTTTTCTTGCCTTAGCATCAAACACATGTTTCGGTGCCAGTCCAGAAAATTTGGCCTAGCCAATTTTGTTTGTTTCCAAAACACATCTCAATAACAGTTATACATTTCAACTAACCAAGAGAAATAAAATAAAACGGGAATTAAAACACATAATTCCTATGATCAATTCAACAATCAAAATAAACATGACATTTCTTTTGTGTTTATTTTGTCTCCATTATTTCACATATTCAACGACCTCATCGGAAGAATATGAATTTATATCTAATATAAATTTTAATGGACTAGGATCCACATTTCTACTATTACAATATCTGCTTGGGCTGATTACTGCAATAGCATAACTGGTAGGTCTCCAAACCAATTGCAAAACTGCAATTCCTAGTTGATTGAACCTAGTTCAATTGGATGCCCCTTGACTTTAGTTTCCCTGCTTGGGCTGGTGAAACAAAATCAAGTTGATTTACAACCATCAAGCGCCAACACTTCGTGTCCCTATAAAAGTCCCGTTAGATGTAGATCCGAGCAAAAAACTTGGGCCTTAAATACTCATTGGAACGAAATCTCCGGTTTACTTTTAATTTTGATGGAAGGCATCCTTCAATTTAATGAAAATCATATTTTAGTGAGGATCATTTTAAAGGCGGGGTATTAATTGTTTTAATCGAGATCCAACATGTTAATCTACATCACATTTGAGCAATTATTGGGCGCCGCCTACCCAAACATGATTTCATACGGACTAACACTTATATTGTTGGGAAAATAGGGGTGCCCGGATCTATTCGAGATGATTTTAAATACATATTTAAATTAATCAATTAATTACTAACATGAATTAATCCTAAATCAATTCAACATAATAATTAATAAGCTAATAAACAACATGCGTACACGTAAATCCTAAGCATGCGTAATCTAGGAGTTACGAGAATACTAACCTCTTGTAGAGACAACCGATGAGACGATGGATCAACTCAAAGAGCCTTCCAAAATATGTCCCAAGTCCACGAACGCAATCCGGTGGGAGGATTCTCACGAACGATTTTAATGAGAGAGAAAACCAAAAATATTTTGCCACCACCTTTGTGGATTTCTAATATTTCCAACACATGAAATTGCTGTTGGGAATGAAAAATTCATCCCCTATATATAGGGAGGGGTAGCCGATTTTTTTAAGAAAAAATTAAGGAGGAAAATCTTTTTCTTGATCTCCAAGAAATCTTGAATATATCTCCTATATTCTTTTCTCCTTAATTAAATTTTTCCATAAAAATCTTATTCCCCTTTTATCCCACATTTTCGAAAATTACAAGAAAGAAGGAGTCAAGATTCGACTTCCTGAATTTATCGAATAATTATGTATTCCAAGAGTACTTATCTCTTTCCATAAAATATTTTCAAGAAAATCAAGAAAATCTTTTTTTTCCTTTTTCCTACAAATTTCGAAAATAACAAGAAATATTAGGCAAGAATATTTTCTTCTCTCTTCCATTAATTGGACTTTATTTTGGGCTATTTGAGGGGCCTTTAGGAGAATTAAGATTGAACCTCCAATGGACTATGAAGCTATAAAATTGGGTCAAATATTATTCAAAGTCCATTAATATTAATTTACTCCACTATAAAATTAAAATTGAACTATCCATCTTAACCCATATTACGACTTTACTATAATATGGCTCCCGGTCATTATTTCTCGTGTTTAAGATTATCTTAGTCCATTAATTAATTAAGCCACTGAACAAGCTTTATATTAATTAATATCTTTATCCTTGGAGTAAAGACAACTCAACATTATAATCCATACCGGAAATAAATTTTCACTTGCAAGATTTGGTATGATAAAGATTCTGAGCCCACCAAGGGGACAAATCAAGCAAGACGTACTTGCACACGATTCTCCATATTAAATGTCAGCAATCGTCATGTAATTAATAATATCGCCCAAGATATAAGGTATCGAATCACAATGGCTCTTTTCCTATCATAAGTCAAAGCAATAGTTATTAATTTCACACGATCCTATTTAAGGGAATCAGATTAAGAAATAACACACCACTAAGGTCTAATTCTTGTATATTCAGTACCGAAGAATTTATCCTCCTGTAGGTCCTATTCAGTGCATCTAAATGCACTAGTATAATCTTTTGGTCAAGACAAGTCAATCTGAGTCTTATACATCAACCTTTCATGATGGTTTGTTCATTTTCATCTAGGTTGTGAATTTGTACTTAATTACGAGGAGATGTTAATTTGATCTTATGTGATCTGGTATCACCAAATTAACTACAACGTAATACATACTAACTTATTGAACGGGTTTGCAATAAATATATATAACATTCATTAATATTTAAATGCAATGCAATAGTGTTGGGAAATTTGTAGTTAGTTTTGATGGAAGTTCCAAAACAGTTTGTAATAGGACCAGTCAGACCTGTTAGCTGACTGATGCCTTAGAATCAGGTTAGGATGACCAGCTGAAATGTATAGACAACTGATGTATAAGGTAGGTCACATATTGAGGGGGAACTCAATATGTATAGGTCAGGTCAGTTAGTCGAATGATCAGTTAATCAGAAGATCAGGTGAAGACATGAAGCCAATAGCTCAGAAGACCTGAAGATCAGAAGACTACCAGAAGATCAAGATCCAGGCCTGAAGATCAGAAGACTACCAGAAGATCAAGATCCAGACTTGAAGATCAGAAGACTACCAGAAGATCAAGATCCAGACCAGAAGACCAGAAGACCTACATTAGTCGAGTCTGCTAGTTGAAGCTAAGACAACTGGCATCAGAAGACTCTATCAGGTAGACAGATCAGTTGTAACTGATCAGGTCAGCTCACACCAGGTGTCAACTGATGTTACACCAGTCATACGTTGTTGATCTTAACAAAGAGAATGTCAACCTTAGTTGGTAGAACAAACACTGAAAAGTGTACTTGTTAACCAATGAGAACAAGTCAAGTATGCACGGAGCTGACAATGCGGGATTCGGCGCTGCAGAGTCAAACGGCTATAAAGGACAACTATTCACGCTTTTGGCCATGCCGTTCTTGGAAGCACGTCACATCAATCCTATAATCCTACCAAATATAGCCGGAAATTCAAATTGCTCTCCAACGGCTCTTTGATTTCGTGGTCTATAAATATGGGATTGCTCTTCAGAGTGAAGACACGGAAATTATCAAGACGCTCAAACTATAGAAAAATTTCCTCACGAAGAACACAAAGTTGAAGAATATTTCTAAGTGTTCATCCCATTGTTCTTAGCATAGAAATCTCATCCTCTAGCTTTTGGCTACATAAACACTAGGATAGATTTCCAGTTGGAACAACAACAAATCTTTACCCAAACCCAAAAGTTAGGTTAAGTTTGTTTTGCAAGATTTCAGACTAGGGTTTCTAGTTCTGATTTCTGGGATCGGTTGAGTGTGAACTCAGTAAACATCTGTTGGGTGTTGGACTAACACGTTAAACTAAGTCCAGTTGGTTAAGTCGGTTAAGTTGGTGCCCCTTGTGATAGGGAAGAGTGGACGTAGGACTGGTTGTCCGAACCACTATAAAAATCTTGTGTGCATTTACTTGCTCTTTACTGCTTTACACTATTGCACACAACCAGGCTTAAAACTGCATACATATTCTGAGTTAATATCAGTCTGCACCAAGCAACTGACCTGATCAGTTTGACAGTTTAGTCAGCTGATTGAAAACAGACTTGAGAATCTGATTTGATAAAACTGGTTTTTCACACGGGTAAACTAGCTTCCGCACAATCAGTTAAACTGATAGATACCGAACTGATATGCCCTCAGGCGATCAGTAAGTTGGTTATCAGTCCAAACTGATTCACCTGCACTCTGATCAGGCAAACTGCAATCACACCTGATCTGCACGAAAAAGTTTTTCAGAAGTCTATTCACCCCTCCCCTCTAGACTTCTGCCCTCACGAAACCCGTTCGGGACCTACAAGTGGTATCAGAGCAGTGGTTCTACAGACCACTGACTTTGAATATCATCGGTTCTTGAGGAAGAACCTTTGTGGTCACTTGAACTGATCTTGAAAAACCATTTTCAAATCTCATTTGTTTTCAAACTCACGACCAGCATGGATAATACTTCGGGTATGTATCATGATTTGCCTAAATTTTCCATCGATGAGTATGCAGACTGGACGATATACATGAGCAACCATCTGGGATCAATAAGCGGCAGGATGATGGAAGTTATTGAATGAGGACCCATCATCATCTATCATGACAACCCAGCTGTTGGAGGTGATCCAGATTTTACAGTTGGAAGTCTTGTCAAAAAGAGTCCTGCCCTGATGGATGCTGAAGAGAGAAAGCTGTACACTCTGGATACGATAGCCAGGCACATAATCATGAAGACTATGGACAAGATAACCAGAGAAAAGATAAAGTATCTCAAGACAGCCAAACAGATGTGGGATACGCTTGCTGAAATGTGTGAAGGAAATGATCTGATTAAAGATAGCAGACTGCAAGCTGAACTGGTGAAATTCGAGAAACTTAAGATGCTACCAAATGAAACCATCAATGAGCTCGATGGAAGAATCACCATGTCAGTCAACAAGTTACGGGAACTTGGACGAGAAATGTCAGATAAAGACATCAATTACAAGATCTTGAGATCTCTAACCAAGAAGTGGGATATGAAAGTCACTGTAATAAAGGATTGTCAAGATATTGCCAAGATGAAGCTAAGCAACCTGTTCCTGAGTCTGAAAGCCCATGAGTTCGATCTGATCGAAAGAGGGCAAGAAGAAGAAGATGAGTCGACTGCTGAAGCCACACCTGCCACATCAAAATCAGTTGCATTCAAAGCAGCCAGCAGCAACTCAAAGTCTACTGAACCTGTTGGAAATATTATAAGCCAAACTGAACAGATTGCTTTGCTAACCAGAAAAATCTAACATTCAACTTGGTAAGTATCGCATATTTTATAGGGATTATCAAAACAGCAGAGGAAGAGATAGGAGACCAGCTGACAGATATCCAGAAAGGACAAGATCTGATGATCGAAGAGATGATCACAGAAAGGATCGCAGAGAAGATAAGAAAAGAGATGATCGGTCTGATGAAAGAAGAGACAACAGATCTGTGAGAAGAAATTCTGATTACAATCAGACAGGTAAGTCACCTAACAGATTCTACAGACGGAATGACTCATCTAGCAGAAGAAGTTCCGTGGATCGTGGAACATGTTTCAACTATGAGAAACCAGGCCATTACAGCGCAGATTGCCCAGACCTAACTCCAAAAGAAAGAGAAGAGAGGCAGAACAGAAGAGAGCAACGCTATAGAGACAGGAAAGCTATGGTTGCTGATACATCAGGAATTGATGATCCTTATCTGCCTTCTGAGGATTCTGGCTACTCATCAGTAGAGGACTTTTGTCTGATAAGCAATGCTGATGATTTCTACGACCACGATGATCTGATATTCTCTTCTGATGATGAAATCTGTCTGATGGCTAAGGAGGAAGACCAATCTGAGGTAACCTCTAAACCTTCTGCTCTTTTAGTTTCCACACCAGCTATAATTAGCACACCTGCTGGAGAGATTGATTTGCAGCTCTATTTTGAGCAATTGCTTGATGATCTCTTTAACGCAGTAGACACTTATACAATAGTGGAAGCTGAAAACGATAAGCTAAGGATTAAAAATACTCAGCTTGTTAAGGAAATTGCTGTCAGTAAAGCAGCTGAACTAAAATCAGCTGAAGCTGCTCAGAAGGTAACTGAAGAACTGAAAGTTCTGAAAGTTAATTCTTCTGATCAGGAGAAGCAGATTAAGGAATAACTAGCTATCAATAAACAGCAAGCTGATGATTTTAAAATTTTACAAGCTAAGTTTGATGAACTCTTCCGACTACATGAGAGTCTGAAATTAACTGAGGATAGTTTACGTAAGAAAATAGAGGTTTTCACGAAATCTTCGAAAACCATTCAGGATATGAACAACTATTTTCGAACAACAACTAATAAGAAGGGAATTGGGTATGAAAACCCTTCTACATCCTCAAAAGCCCCATCTGGTTCACTTCAAACGAGTTTCTGATATAGATACACATAAAGCAAAATATGTATCTGATAAGGGAAAGAGACCTGCTGAACAAGTAAGGCAAATGCCAAATCAGAAAGGTAACAGAAATGGACCCCAACTGATTAAGCATCAGCCGAGGAATCAACAGAAGAATCCAGTTCTTCTGAAGAGACCTCAACCTGATCAGCAGATTAGGTATCAGAAAAGACAACCTGTCAAAGGGAAATCTAATCTGAAACCTAATCAGGGTCAGCTGCCTAACAAGCAAGCTAAAGGTAAACTTCTAAGACCATTTATGCCAAAAAGATATGAATCTTTTAATGGTAGCAGTCGTACTTACCCTTACAATCAGAAACCTAGGGCTGCTGCACCTGAGCCCCACTTGGTTAAAAGAAGACAAACTGCAAGGAAAAATCCCAAGTCCTCTGATTCACTCAAGGCTCGCACAAATAATCATACTGATCAGAATGCATATGAAGAGATGTATGATTATGTAGATGTTTATGGGAGACAAATCAGGCCTTCTGATCTATCTGATTACAATAAAAGTGCCCTGTTTGTATGGATTCCTAAAACCAACTCTAATCCCTCAGGACCCAATCCAAAAGGGGTACCTAAAGCCTGATTTGATTGCAGGTTCGCGTGGGTTTGGCCAACAAAGGAGGTGTACAAGCAACTATCTGGTACATCGATAGTGGATGCTCAAGGCACATGACTGGAAGCAAACATATCCTTAGCTCTTACACAGAACAAGAATGCCCACGTGTACTCTTTGGTGATGATAACTTTGGTTTTACCAGAGGATTCAGAACCTTAGAGAATGATGATGTACAAGTTACTGGAGTCTCGTATGTCGAAGGTTTAAAGCATAACTTTTATCGGGTTTCTGGTTCTCGGGACAATGGATTCAAGTTGAGTTCTCGAGTGATCGATTAGTACTATAAGGAATCGAGCTACTCAACGATCTTTTTTAACGTTCAAGGAAAGGAACGATTTATCTGATGATTGGAACAGTTGTCCAAGAAATGCATGCACGATTGTTAAGAGTTCCAAAAGTAGCGATTGGCTCGCACAAGAGAATGAGTCATCCCCGACTTTAAAACTCTTAGCAAGATATAAAGCAAGGATGTCTTTGGTTGAGGGACTTCCGAATGAGGTATTCTCTAAGGATCGGACATGTGTCGCATGTCGGAAGGAAAAAAGTTAAAAGCCTCATTCAAGGAATCCACTGGACCAAAGATCAATGAGTATTATCAAGAATCGCTCCATATAGATTTATTTGGACCCGATTACACCCGGTCGATCTCGGACGACGAAATATACTCTGTGTAATCGTGGATGATTATTCCAAGTTTACAGGTTGTATTCTTGTATAAGAAGAATGAGACAACAAAAAGATACGAAATTGCTCAAGAAACTACAAAACGAAAAGGGTGTCAGTATAGTGAAAATCAGATCAGATGAAGGTACAGAATTTCTGAACTCTTTTATTGTTGATTTTTGCACTAAGTTTGGTATACAATATGAGACATCAGCTGCAAGAACGCCACAACAGAATGGTGTAGCGAACGGAGAAACAGAACACTCAAGGAAGTTCGCTTTCGACTATGTTAAATTTGAACATGCAACACCAAGCCGTTTCTGGGAAGAAGCCATCAATATTGCATGCCACACTCAGAACAGATGTTCTCTGTCTAAGTCTCACTACAAAACACCCTGTGAACTGTGGAAGGGTAGAAAACCTCGTGTTTCTTACTTTCATGTTTTTGGGTGCAAGTGTTTCATACACAACAATGGGAAGAGTCAGTTGAAGACTTTTGAGGCCAAGTCAGATGAGGGTATATTCTTAGGATATTCCTCATCTAGCAAGGCTTTCAGGGTTTACAACAGGCGAACCCTAGTTGTGGAAGAAACACCTCATGTGGTCTTTGATGAGACATCTTCTGAACAAGAAAAATCTGCCTCAGAACAAGAAGTACCAGATCAACCGGTACCTGATGCACATAAAATGGATCAGCTAAGTATCAAGGAAAAAGGATCAGAACACGTAACAATGTATATTCCAGATCTTGCTGATTCACCAGGTCAATCAGACCCTAAGGTACGTACAACTGTCAATGAAGAAGCTGGTACAGCTGAGACAGTATCAACTGAACCATCTGGTTCAGGGGGAACACCTGAAGTTCCTACGGACAGACATCAGCACATGATGAATCCAACATCAACTGAGACTTGTCAATGTCAAGTGGATCATAATTCTGCACCACTCCCAATCACTAGTAATGAACTACTATCAGAAGAGGATGATGTTCTCCAAACAGATGCAAATCAGAAAAGAAGGACCTGGATAACCAGTCATCCAACTGATCTGATCATCGAAGATCCATCTGACAGAGTCAAAACTGTTGGGAAATTTAGAGTTTTGATGAATGTTCTAAAACACATGTAATAGGACCAGTCAGACCAGTTAGCTGACTGATGTTTTTATTACCGGTTATAGGATACCAGTTGATAATTACTGTATAGAACAACTGATGTAATAGATAGGTCACATATTGAGGGGGAACCTCAATATGTATAGGTCAGATCTGAAGATATGAAGAACAACTGATATCCGACAGGCCAGAAGGCAAGAGAAGGACATAAGATCAGATTGATCTGATCAAGTCAGATATCACAGCTGAAGTCATGAAGCTCAAATTCAGAATACTTGAAGATCAGATGACTTCCAGAAGATTAGACCAGAAGACCTACATCAGCCGAGTCTGCTAGTTGAAGCTAAGACAACTGGCACCAGAAGACTCTATCAGGTAGACTGATCAGTTTTGACTGATCAGGTCAGCTCACCAGGTGAAAACTGATGTTTCACCAAATCATACGTCGATGATCTGAACAAGAAGAATGTCAACCTTAGTTGGAAGAACAACACTGAAAAGTGCTTCTGTTAACCAATAAGAACGAGACACGTATGATCGGAGCCGGCAATTACGGGATTTGGTGCTGCTTTCTCTAACGGCTATAAAAGACACTATTCACGCTTTCGGCCATGCCATTCCTGAAGCACGTCACATCAATCCTACAAGTCTACCAAATATAGCCTAAAATTCAAATTGCTCTCCAACGGCTCTTTGATTTCGAGGTCTATAAATATGGGATCACACTTCAGAGTGAAGACACGGAAACTATCAAGAAGCTCAAGCTATAATCAGATTTCCGCACGAAGAACACGAACTTGAAGATTATTGTCTAAGTGTTCATCCCATAAGTTCTTAGCACATAAATCTTTTCATCTAGCTGATAGGCTACTTAGAAACTTGAAAAGATTTCAAAGTTGGAACCAAAACAATCTTACCCAAACCCAAAGTTAGGTTAAGTTGTTTAGCAAGATTTCAGACTAGGGTTTCTAGTTCTGATTTCTGGGATCGGTTGAGTGAGAACTCTTTAAATATCTGTCGGTGTACTGTGTTGGACTAACACAAAAATCTAAGTCCAGTTGGTTTAGTTGGTGCCCCTTGTGATAGGGAAGAGTGGACGTAGGACTGGTTTGTCCGAACCACTATAAATCTTGTGTGCCTTTACTTGCTTTGATTAACTGTTTACACAATCGCACACAATTATTAAAGCTGCATACATATTCTAAGTTAAGATCAGTTAGCACCAAGCCTCTGATCTGATCAAGTTTGACACTTTAGTCAATCGTTAAAAAGACTTTGGAATCGATTTATCAAAAAACTGGTTTTTCACATCGGTTAAACTTAGCTTCCAAGACAATCAGTTAAACCGATAGATATCTGAATCGATCGCCTTGAAAGCGTCAAGAAGTTAGATATCAGTCCAAAATTATTCACTTGCACTCTGATCAGGCTAACTGTCATCACACCTGATCTGCACAAAAAGTTTTCAGAAGTCTATTCACCCCCCCTCTAGACTTCTGCCCTCACAAAACCCGTTCGGGACCTATAAAAACTAGACATCAGATTGGTGAAAGTGTCATGTATTGTTGTTATCTTTTTTTGAAGGAACCAACTGAAGTAGAGGAAGCTCTACAAGATGCAAACTGGATTCTAGCCATGAAAGAAGAACTGGAACAGTTTGAAAGGAATCAGGTTTGGAAACTGGTGGACAGACCAACCCATCAAGATGTGATTGGCACAAAGTGGGTATTCATGAACAAGAGAGATGAGAATAATTTCATAACCAGAAATAAGGTAAGACTTGTTGCTAAGGGGTATTCACAATCAGAAGGAATTGATTATGATGAGACCTTTGCACCAGTCGCTCGCCTGGAAGCCATTCGGCTATTTTTGGCATATGCTGCTCACAGAGGGTTTATTGTGTATCAGATGGATGTAAAGAGTGCATTCTTAAATGGGGTACTAGATGAGGAAGTTTATGTTGAACAACCTCCAGGCTTTGAAAAAGGCGACCAGGTGTACCGTTTAAGAAAAGCTCTTTATGGCCTAAAACAAGCTCCTCGAGCTTGGTATAATACACTCTCTCAGTTCTTGATAGACAGTGGTTTCACTAAAGGAATAGTGGACAGAACCTTATTCAGAATAGAAGATGGAGAAGATATTCTGATGGTTCAGATTTATGTGGACGACATCATCTTCGGATCTCCCAACAAGAGTTTATGTGAAAAATTTAGCAAGCTGATGCAAGGGAAGTTCGAGATGTCCATGATGGGTTAGATGAATTACTTTCTGGGTTTACAAGTTAAGCAAAATACGAAGGATATTCATCTCGCCAAAGAAAATACACTAGGAGTTTATTGGCTAAGTTTGGAGTTCAAAAGCGTAAGGAAGTCGAAATTCCTATGATGACCGGATTCAAGATGGATCCGATGAGGGTGGTCGAAAAACTAATCGAAAAGAATATAGGGCTCTCATTGGATCTTTACTATACCGACCGCCCAGACCGGATATCACTTTTGGCATGAGGTGTATGTGCGATTTCGTGCAAATCCAATGCAAAGCCACACAGAAGCAGACTAAGCGGATTCTTAAGTATCTGGAGGGACAAGAAACCTTGGTTTATTTTACCCATCGATGATGATAATCTAGAGCTTAGTGGGTATTTTGATTCGATTCACGGAGGTTGCGAATTGACAGAAGTCAACCTCGGTACATGTCGGTTTTAGGTAGTAAACTAATCTCTTGGTTTTCAAAGAAGGGACATCGATTCATGACATCTACTACTGAAGTAGAATATATGGCTGCAGGAACCTGTTGTTCCCAACTGCTCTGGCTAAGTCAGCAGCTGAGGGATTACAACATTGTAGCTAAGAACGTACCTATATTCTGTGGCAGTAATAGTGTTATTGCAATCACTCAGAATCCTGTTCTACATACAAGATGCAAGCATGTGGATGTCAGACATCATTTTATAAGAGATCATGTTGAAAAGAAGAATACCAGAATGGAAAAGATCCATACTGATAAACAGAAAGCTGATATTTTAACCAAGCCATTAGCTGAGATCAGATTAAGAGAATTATGCAATGAGCTAGGGCATCTGGATCTCGGAGAAAGTGCACCAGAAATGTTTGGTGGACTGGTCTCCAAAACCAGTTGGTTAAGAGACTAACCAGGTTAAGAAGAATCAGTTGAGTTAGGAATCTCAACTGATCAGAAGATTAGTCAAGGAACTGATGAGAAAAGACTTTATCAGTTCAGACAAGGAACTGATCAGATTAAGACATATCATATTAAGGGGGAACTGATCAGATTGGAAGGTTATACTTTGTAAGTCGATTAAGCTATGCTAAACAAGCAAGTTGTATAAGTTTAAGGCTAAAAATCGCTTAAGTAAGTAGAAACAACACAACAATGAAATAATAGAACTTTTCATTGATGAGGACCCAGAGGTCAGATTTACATTACAAGTTACAAGTACAAAAGGACCCGGAGGTCAGTACATAAACCTTAAACCATAAACCCTAAGCCCAACCCTAGAAAAGGGGGGGAGAGAGGCTTTAAAGATTTTAGAGCCTGATGCTCCCATTTTCCCCCAACCCTAAAAGGGGTGTGAGAGGCTTTGAAATAATCCTAAGCCACCCTCAGAGCTTCGGAGTGAGGAGCGAGAGGGGCCTTGAAGGATTTCTAAGCCAGGAGCCCCTAGTCCTAAAATCAATGGGCTCTCCAGCTGTTAAATGGGACACAAGTGCCAAAGATGTGGTCCAAAGACCATATGGCCACAAGTGTCGCATGCAAATATTGAGTTTGATATACGATGATCAGCTATTGTCTGATCAAAATCGGATACCAAACTCATGTTTTGTATTAGACTGAGTCTGTTGATGTTAATTCCGTCATCTCGACAGGCACACAAGGTGCATACGGTTAGGAGAAGTTCCTTCTCATTTGCTATAGCAGATCCACCGCCTCGGTGGTAGAGAAGCTTAGCAATAATTGTATGTGTAATCTTCGATGACGACGAAAGCAGTAATAAGGGACACACAGGGTTGATTTGAGAAGCTGAAATCATTTGAGAAGGGTTAAAGGTTTTTGCCGAAAGTTTCACCGGAAATAAGGGTTCATCGGAAAACATGGAGTATAAGCTAAATAAAGAAGATGAATGGTTTATGTTGTGTTGTTTACCTTAAACCCCAGATTTATTTATAGAATAAAAACAGGAGTATAGGTGCAAATTTATTTTCTCAAGACCCTTAGGAGAAATTTTGCACCTCAAGTACAACGCGTAAGAAACACGCGACTGATGGTTGGATGAGTTGACGGTGTGAATTATCACAACGTATCCATACCATCATTACGAAGGGTCAAATCACGCCTACTTAGGGAATCTAGATGACTCTTCGACTCCTCAAGAACTAAGTTCTGGCAGGAGCGCACATTCCAAAGACTTGACCTAGATCAAGAGTGGATCAGGATGGATCCAAAGAAAATAATCAGATAAGAAGGCTCAGTTGGATATGGTATCTCAACGGATCAGAAAGGATCAGTCAAAGAGTTGTTCAGAGATAACGGTTGAAAAGGGAACGTCACCTGATCAGTTTGGCTCATCAAAAAACTGATCAGATAAGTGGGACATTGTTGGGAAATACTATGATTTAGGCAACCATTAGTAAGGTCAACAGTAATCAGGTCAACCAGATAAGATCAACAGTGGTAACTGACTGATTACAATATCAGTCAGTCAGATACGTTTTTTGATTTATCTTCATACCTATTCTATGTTAGCTATTACTGTTCACATTACTTTATAATGTCATGCCTGCAAACATTAAATGCGGACGCGGGGCTTGTGTATTAAATGCATTTGTTTTCGAAACTTCAAGTCCAAAAGTCTGCCGGTTTAAATCCTTAACCGCACGATTGAATTACTCTTCAACCACTTTAATCTTGACCGTCCACTTAAATCAAGGACACTCAAGTACCTTCAAAAATAATCATGCAAAATGTTTCCCTCCCATCTTTTAAAACCCTAAATACCTTTTCTCTGAAAACCTTTCGCATTTCATACTTTCTAAAACCGCAAACTTCAGTTCCAGAAAATTCTCTCAAACATTCAAAATATTCAAGCGATTAATCTATCTTCCAAAACTCTCATATCGCTTTTCTGGTAACTTACTCATATTGTTATTTTCTTTAATAGCATATAATGATCAGTGTATAGAAATTGTGTGTATTACTGTTAATCATGATCAAATGGATTTTAAACCAGTCATTGTCATTTCTATATACATCATAAACTATATGCATATTGGGGATAAATATTCATGTGTATTAATTCGCAAAAGTACCCTTTTATGAATAACAATGTGTGATTGATTATGTTGTTTCACATAGCACTCACTTTGTATGCTTGTTTATGATTTCAGAAAATGGAATCGTCAATAGTGCTATCGGAAACTTGTGACTATGCTTCTATGCTCAAAAAATGTCATTGATGAGAAGTATGTCATTTTCAATACCACTAATGATCCAGAATCAAGGGAGATACTCGAATGCTCAAGAGCCTGTGGACTTGATCAATTTTGCTATGTGTTTGAATCATTGGAATTCTTGAGAAGACTGAAGGAGACAGACAACAAAGAACTATTCTCCTTCGTTGGGAGGACCAGGATCGATGTCTCCAACAATGATCTCAAAAGAATTTTTGGTCTTCAAATGGGCGAGAAATACTCTGATGAGTTCACTGCTGGAATGTCAGATAAGGAGTATCTGCAGAAAGTGTTGTTGAGACCGGGGAACATCAATCAGCTCACACATGTCAAAGTTCCCTACCTCCGAAGGAAGTATAGACTGCTTTTCGAAATTGTCTCGAAAGTCATACTTGGGATCTCATTCAGCCCAGATGCTCTAACCCAGCAAAAGCAGCATGTTATGGCCGCAATCATTGAGAAAGCCCCAGATATGAACTGGATGGGGTTATTCAAGCATCTTCTGTTGCAGGAAACTGATAAATTTGCCACAGATGAAGAAAATCGAGTGAAGCTGACCAAGAATATCAGCAATATTCACAAAGTGTCCATAATTCTGGCTGATAAGCTTCCCAATGACTACCCTTGGTCACAAAATGGGCGGAAGCAATATGTGGAGAAATTCAAAGCCTTGCTTTACAAGGATGAGGCACTATCTGGATTATCTGATGATGATCTAACACCATATGTGCCTAAGTCTAAAAATCCTGAAGGCAAAGCTCCATCTAAGAGAGGAACGAGAAAGAGGAAGCAGGCTGTGAGTAAGTCTTCTGATGCAGGTGCGAAACGTCAGAAAACACTTACCACAATGCTGCCTAAGAAGGATGGTATGCCTTCTGGAGGTCTTCAAGATGAAGGAAGTGATGTTGAAATTCTGGAATCAGGCGAAGATCAACCTGAAGAATCAGGTAGAGAGTTAATGCTGGTGGAAAACCCAGTTCAGGTGGAAACCCGTGAAGCTGATGTACAACCTGAAGAGAATCAATCTGTTTCTGAACCATCAGACTCAGCTCACATAAGCTCTCTTTTCAGAGGACATGAAACCACCTACTGCCCCACTTCACCCACCTCATCCTCAAAATCACCTTCATCTGAACCCTTAACCAGAACTTCACCCTCACCCGAACCATCAACCAGACAACCACCTTCAACTGAATCTTCCATCGGGAAATCGTTTACCCCTTCTCCCTCTCGAACCCCCTCTCCCAAAATAACTTCAACATCAGAACCACAGACCCGATCAACCTTCAACCAGTCAACCAGAAAACCCTCCATCCCCTTTCGAATATTCACTATTAAATCCACCTGTTTCGGAAGCTGTTCAGGAACTTGTTCCAACACTTGTTCTGGAACTCGCTCAGGAGGAACAAGATGTTGCTGAGATCAAAGACATGTATGTCTCCATGTCTCACAATCCCTTCAACAAGAGGACCCTCCTCGAATCACCTGTACAAGAACACTCTACGGTGTATTTTCTATGGCGACAGGTGAATGCCTATCTGGACGAGCACTTTTCTGAACTCATCGATCATATTGGGATCAGACAACAGATGGAGGAGATAGTCTTCTGGAGGAACATCAGACTCAAGGATATTGAAGACTTCCTAATTTTAATGAATGCCTCGGACTCTGATTACTTTGTTGACTTGGAAAAGAAGGCGAAGCAGAATGCCGGTGTATCTAGCGCAGCCGAACTAGCTACAGATACTGATATCAGATGGCTGGTGCACCAGAAGCTGGGTATTTCTGAAGAAGAAGAAATGGGTTATGATGCTTATGCTTATACTGAGTATGAGCAACCTGCCGATGAACCAGGTATGGGTGCTGCAGATGAGACCCAACCAGGCGAGGTTTCAACATCTGGTCAGACTACTGTGCTAAGTGCTGATATCCTTGATCTGATTTCTGCGAGAATACAAGATGGGGTAAAAGCAATGCAAGATGGGGTACAAGCTTCGGTTGATACCCAATTTACGACTCTTGCTGCAAATCTAATGCAGAAATTTGAAGAAGCACAGAGCAACCTGGTTGACAAAGAGAGGAAGCTAATTGTTGACCAGATATCAAACTTAGTTGACAGTGAGAGGAAGTTAAAGGTCGAAATGATCACAAATATGCACGATTCTATTCTCGAATCAGTAACAAAAAGAATCGACCCTCTTGCTGACAAGATGAGGATCCAGACTGATATGCTTGGAGAGACGCATGTTCTCTTGGAAAGTGACTGGGGATCCTTGGAACGGACTGATTCGTGTCTGGACAATAGCAGAAAAGGATTAGATCAATCTATTACTCAGGCCAAGAAAATAATTGAATCTGGATTAAATAAGTTCCTGGGTATTGCAACTACTTCTGCAAATGTTCAGATCACTCCTTTTGCAGTGGAAGAACTTAAGGAGGAGATAACACGTCAGTTTCAGGCCGTGCATCTCAAATTGTCACACCTTTTTGATGCAACCAAAAAGGGGGAAGGACAAGATAAAGAAAAACAGATGCAAACGGAAAAACAGCTGCAGATGGTAACAACTCTGTCTGAAGTTGTTGCCAGGGTGGACAAGATTGAAGAATTCTCGTCAACTGCACAGAAAATATTTGATCAGGAGGATCAGGCAAAAAGTCTCGAGTTGGCAAAGAAGCTGCAGAGAGAAGAAAACACTTCTGAAGAAAGAAAATCGCGGAAAGGCAAGCAAGCTGAGAAGCAAATCAAGAAGCAAATCGTGACGCAGACTCAGTTGCAGACATCAGATGCTGATAAAGAAGAACAACTGATGAGGCGTGGGGTCATTGAAGCAGCTATCAAGAACAAGAAGCTTGCTGAAGCTGCCGGTCTGGACCAAAGGTATGTCAAAAGGAAATCTAAGATGGTAGCAGATGCAAAAGAAGTAGATTGGGAAGAGAGAGCTTTCCCTGCGGAAGTTGAAAGTATTCTGGTGGCCAGACGAGACTTGCTTTCTGAATGGACAAGGATTAAAATCGACTGGCTGAGCGACGTTTACATTATTCAGAAGATACCAGAACATGCCGATCAGGGTGAATTTGATGCTGAGTTTCAAAACTGGCTGGAGATCAAACATCCCAAATTCTTCAAAGTGGTGATGCATGAAGGAAAAATCATGTCATTAACTCCCTCTGCACCCAAATTTCAGACAATGACTCCACCACTCAGAGCTGATAACTCTCTTGACCCAATTGGATTCAAACAACTCTTCTATGATTTTGCTAAGAGAGGAGACATTATTGAGAGAGAAAGATTGGAGACCTTGCTACAGAGAATGTACAAGATTTTCAACATTCCAGAAAGTCTTCAGAAGTTTGCCTATTGAAGGGATCAGAAGATGCCTTAGATCAGGTGAAAGGTAAAATTTGTACATGTAATCATCATATCTTATATAAAACAAGTTACCTTTCTGATCTTAAGACAACATCTCATTGTCTTCTGATTTCTGTTGCTTATGTTTTTACATTTCACATGGATATCTGTTTTTCTAATTATATGTTTTGGTTCCATCAAAAAGGGGGAAATTGTTGGGAAATTTGTAGTTAGTTTTGATGGAAGTTCCAAAACAGTTTGTAATAGGACCAATCGGACACATAGTTGATCGATGTCTTAGAATCAGGTTAGGATGACCAGCTGAAATGTATAGACAACTGATGTATAAGGTAGGTCACATATTGATGGGGAACTCAATATGTATAGGTCAGGTCAGTTAGTCGAATGATCAGTTAATCAGAAGATCAGGTGAAGACATGAAGCCAATAGCTCAGAAGACCTGAAGATCATAAGACTACCAGAAGATCAAGATCCAGGCCTGAAGATCAGAAGACTACCAGAAGATCAAGATCCAGACCTGAAGATCAGAAGACTACCTGAAGATCAAGATCCAGACTAGAAGACCAGAAGACCTACATTTGTCGAGTCTGCTAGTTGAAGCTAAGACAACTGGCATCAGAAGACTCTATCAGGTAGACTGATCAGTTGTAACTGATCAGGTCAGCTCACACCAGGTGTCAACTGATGTTACACCAGTCATACATTGTTGATCTGAACAAAGAGAATGTCAACCTTAATTGGTAGAACAAACACTGAAAAGTGTACTTGTTAACCAATGAGAACAAGACACGTATGCATGGAGTTGACAATGCGGGATTCGGCGCTGCAGAGTCAAATGACTATAAAGGACAACTATTCATGCTTTCGGCCATGCCGTTCCTGGAAGCACGTCACATCAATCCTGTAATCCTACCAAACATAGCCGGAAATTCAAATTGCTCTCCAACTGCTCTATGATTTCGTGGTCTATAAATATGGGATTGCTCTTCAGAGTGAAGACACGAAAATTATCAAGAAGCTCAAACTATAGCAAAATTTCCGCACGAAGAACACAAAGTTGAAGAATATTTCTAAGTGTTCATCCCATTGTTCTTAGCATAGAAATCTCATCCTCTAGCTTTTGGCTACATAAACACTAGGATAGATTTCCAGTTGGAACAACAAATCTTTACCCAAACCCAAAAGTTAGGTTAAGTTTGTTTTGCAAGATTTCAGACTAGGGTTTCTAGTTCTGATTTCTGGGATCGGTTGAGTGTGAACTCAGTAAACCATCTGTTGGGTGTTGGACTAACACGTTAAACTAAGTCCAGTTGGTTAAGTCGGTTAAGTTGGTGCCCCTTGTGATAGGGAAGAGTGGACGTAGGATTGGTTGTCCGAACCACTATAAAAATCTTGTTTGCATTTACTTGCTCTTTACTGCTTTACACTATTGCACACAACCAGGCTTAAAACTGCATACATATTCTGAGTTAATATCAGTCTGCACCAAGCAACTGACCTGATCAGTTTGACAGTTTAGTCAGCTGATTGAAAACAAACTTGAGAATCTGATTTGATAAAACTGGGTTTTCACACGGGTAAACTAGCTTCCGCTGTCGCTTAAACCGATAGATATCGAATCGATTCGCCTCGAAGCGATCAAGAAGTTAATTATCGATCCAAAATCGATTCACACTGACTCGATCGAGCAAACCGCAATCACACCCGACCAAGACGAAAAAAAAGTTTTTCAGAAGTCTATTCACCCCTCCCCCTCCCCCCTAGACTTCTGCCCTCACGAAACCCGTTCAGGACATACAATAGTGATTAATAATTTCTTTCAGTAAATAAATAAGAAAATTCAGTTTGGGTATACAAAGTAAAAACATACTTTTCAGTATAACCCCAACAATCTCCCACTTATACTCAAAGACCGCTTTTAAGTATACTACAGCATTTCTCGTGTTCTATGTGACATCTAATGTCACCCTACACGAACCTAATAATTTCTCCTACTTATACTCAAAGAAGATTGACAACGTTCTTGACACCCATTCCTTCCACATGTCTCTCGAATGTACTCTGAGACAGACCCTTTGTGAATGGATCTGCTAGGTTGTCTTCCGATGCAATCTTTGCCACCTCAATGTCTCCTCTCTTAACAATTTCTCGTATAAGATGGTATTTTCTTTCAATGTGTTTGTTGGCCTTGTGTGCTCTCGGTTCCCTCGAATTTGCAACTACTCCGGCATTATCACAGTAGACCGTGATTGTGCTGGGCAAATCCGGGACAATGTCCAAGTCCACTAGGAAGTTCTTGAGCCAAACCGCTTCCTTCATTTGCTTCACAAGACTCGATTCGGCTTCCATGGTAGAATCGGGGATGCATTTCTGCTTTACGCTTCTCCATATCATGGCTCCTCCCCCATGCAAAACACACTACCGAGGTAGACTTTCTGGAGTCAACGTCTAATTGGAAATCTGAGTCCGTGTAACCTATGGGGATTAGACTGTCTGACTGGTAAACCAACATTCTATCCCGTGTCCTCTTCAGATACTTCAGAATGTTCTTTACCTTAGTCCAATGATCTTTCCCAGGGTTGCTTTGATATCTTGCTACCATGCCTACGACAAAGCAGATATCCGGTCTCGTGCACAGCATTGCGTACATGAGGCTTCCCACGGCCGAAGCATAAGGGATGTTTTTCATGTCATCTATCTCATTCTGTGTTTTGGGACACATTTCTTTGGATAGATGGATTCCATGTCTGTAGGGCACAAAGCCTTTCTTGGAATCTTACATGCTGAAGCGTTTCAAAACAGTATCTATGTATGAGGCTTGCGAAAGCCCGATCATTCTTTTCCTGCGATCTCGAGTGATCTTGATCCCTAAGATGTGACCGGCTTCCCCTAAATCTTTCATATCAAACTGTTTTGATAGCCTTGCCCTTACGTCCGATAACACCTTTACATCATTTCCGATGAGCAGTATTTCGTCTACGTATAGTACCAAAAATACCAATGCAGTTCCGTCACGCTTTTTGTAAACACAACTTTCAAAGTTGTTTTGATCAAAACCGTAGGATTTTATAACTTGATCAAAACACTGAT
This sequence comes from Stenogyne calaminthoides, assembly GCA_037126765.1. NCBI lineage: Eukaryota > Viridiplantae > Streptophyta > Magnoliopsida > Lamiales > Lamiaceae > Stenogyne > Stenogyne calaminthoides. Next base: position 10,929,701 of record JBBCBC010000029.1, read on the forward strand.
TCCAAGCACGGGATGCTCGCTTCAGCCCATAAATGGGCTTCTTAAGCTTGCAAACCAGACGCTCTTGACCTTTTTCAATGAAACCTTCGGGTTGTTGCATATAGATTTCTTCGTCAAGACTTCCATTGAGGAAAGTTGTCTTGACATCCATTTTCCAGATCTCAAAGTGTAAATGCGCAGCAATCGACAAGAGAATGCGGATGGACTTGAGCATGGCTACTGGCGAAAAGGTTTTCTCATAGTCGATCCCTTCTTTTTGAGTGCACCCTTTCGCCACAAGTCTTGCTTTAACGGTTTCAACCTTTCCGCCCGGTCCCCTTTTTCTCTTGTATACCCACTTACATCCAATGGGTTTTACCCCATTAAGTGGTTCGACTAGCTCCCACACTTTATTGTGATCCATTGAACCCATTTCGGCTTCCATTGCTATTTGCCAAGAGGTTGCATCTTTGTCTTGGATCACCTCATTGTAGGACCAGGGCATTGGACCACACACGTCGGTGTGAACGATTTCTAACACTTCCTTAGCTCTAAGCCCCTTGGCTCCAAATGCCCTCTTGGTCATTTTACTCTCCAAGCACGATTCGCAAGTTGGAAATGGTTCAATCTGGAGAGACCCTAATGAACCATCTTGAACCAACCTTTGAATCCTTTTTGGGTTAATATGACCTAATCTTAGGTGCCAAAGAAGTGTCTCGTTCACGTTAGCCGAATGCTTTCTTTTACATGAAAGAGTAGATGTGTTATACGATGCATTATGTGAGTGGTGTGCACAGTTAATAATATAGAGATTGTTTCGTAAAATTCCACGATAGATAATCACTTCATTACATAAAACAGTAACATGTTCATTAAAACGAACAGAGTATCCATCAACAAATAGTTTAGAAACTGAAATAAAGTTTTTTCGAAAAATAGGAACATAAAGAACATCTCTTAAAATATAAAAACTGTTCTTCTAAAGATAGGTGCATGTCTCTCACTGCTTCAGCTGCCACTCTCGTAGCATCTGTTGGGATTATACTGGAAAGTATGCTTTTTTACTTTGTATAATCAAAACTGAATTTCGGACTTATTTACTGAAATAAATTGTTTATCACTGATGCTTTAAATATTATCGAATGTTACATATATTTACTGCATAACTGTTCAATAAATCGTACGTGTTACATTGTAGTTAATTTAGTGATACCAGATCACAAGAGATTAAATTAACAATCCCTTGTAACTAAAAGTACGCCATTCACGACCTAGATGGAAATGAACAACCCATCGTGAAAGGTTGAAGTGTAAGGCTCGAATTGGCTTGTCTTGACCAAGAGATTACACTAGTGCATGACTGATGAACTGAATAGGACCTACAGGAGGACAAATTCTTCAGAACTGAACAAGGAAGAATTAGACCTCAGTGGTTCGTTATTTCTTAATCTTCGTTCCTTAAATAGGATCACGTGTGGTTGGTAACTATTGCTTTGACTTATCATGGGTAGAGAATCAACGAGATTCAATACTTTTTATCTTGGGCAATATTATTGGTCACATATGATTGCTAAGATTTAATACGGAGAATTGTGTGCAAGTACGCTTGTTCGATTTGCCCCCTTGGGAGGTTCATAAGCTTTATCATACCAAATCTTGCAAGTGGAATTAGTTTCCGGTATGGATAATAATGTTGAACCGTTCCTTGACCAAGGACAAAAGATATTAATTAATGGAAAACTATTTCAGTGGCTTGAATTAATTAATGGGCTAGATAATCTTAAACACGGGAAATAATAACCGAGAGCCATATTGACTATAATATGGGTTAAGATGGATAGTGCAATATTAATTATGTAGTGGGATTAATTAATATTTATGGGCTTGAATAATATTGTGGCTCAATATTGATAATTCAAGATCCATTGGAAGGTCCAATCTTAATTCTCCTAAAGGCCCCCTAAGTAGCCCAACATATAGTCAAATAACTGAAAAAGGTGTTTAAAATAAAATAAATATTGTTGCTTATTTTTTCCATTATTTTCGAAATTTATGGATAAAAAGGGGGAAAAGATTTTCTTTGAATTTTGTTATGGAATGAAGATATGTATTCTTGGAATACAAGATTATCTCATTAAACTCAAGAAATCTCCCACTTGGTTATTCATGAAGAAAATTTTGAAATTTTTGAAATATAAAGGGCAAGAAAGATTTTCTTGATTTTCTTGAAAAAATATTATGGAAGATATGTATTTCTTGAAATACAAGAATATCTCATAAATTCAAGAAGATCCAAATCTTGGATCCTTGCCTATAATTTTGAAAATATACCATAACAAAGAGTAGGTGGAATTTTGTGGAATATTATAATTATGGGAAAAAGAATATAGGAGATATATTCAAGAATTCTTCGAGATCAAGAAAAGATTTTCCCACATTATTTTTTGCCCAAAATTTTCGACCACTTATGCTCTATAAATAGGGGATGACTCTTTCATTCCCAAGTACAATTCCATGTGCTGGAAAAATTAGTAAATCCACAAAGGTGGTGCAACATAATTTATTTTCCTTTTGTTAATTGTTCGCAAGTGTCCTACCACCGGATAGTCGAGCAAGGATTAAGGGAATACTTGGGAAGTTCTTTTGGTGAGTCTAATCAGCCAGACCATTGCCGTCCCAAGAGGTACGTTCACGTAAACTCGTAGAATTCCGCATGCGTAGGATTTACGTGAATTAATTATATGCATGAATTGTTGTTGGATTATTATTTGAATTAATATAGGATTAATTCATGCTAGTAATAGTTATAAGAATTAAATTTATATTTAAATATTCATCCCTAATAGATCTGTGCAACTTATTCCCTAACAACTGGTATCAGAGCCACGGTTTCGGGCTCTGAATTTTAAATTGTAATTTAATTCGCTGTCATTAAATTTGAATTTGGATAGTAGAATTGCTAGATCTGTTTTGCAGGTATCCAATTGTCATGGAATTTAATGTGTTTATTTATGCATGCATATAAATTGTGGTTTTTTAATTCGATTCGTTCGGATTCGTTTTGCCTCGTGAGAAAATCCACGAGTAGATTATGATTTGTTTGATTTGATCAATGTAATATACTAGTCTAGATCTAGGTTTATTTATTTTTTGTAAATAAATTGTAACCAGATCGGAAACGAAGACGGAGACGAAGAATTAAAGGATAAAATCCGTAACCCGGGCGAGGGGGCGTCGGCCACGCGAAATGTGCCAAGGAGGCACACGCTACGACGCGACGCTACAGCACGCGACGGGCGGCGGGGCGAGGCCGAGGGCCGAAGCGCCATGAATCGAAAGCCAAGACACGGGCGGCGCAAGGCGACGCTGCACCGTCTTGAAGGCCGGGTCGGCGGACGGAGGCGGATGAAGCCTTGGCGCTAAGGCGCGCCGACGCGCGGTGGTGCTATCGAAGTTCATGGGCGAGGCGAGATGACGAGCGTCTTGTCTTGGATGCGTATTGTACGCTGCGTCGCTTTATCCGAAATCTTGCGCGGACCCGAGGCACTTAGCGCCTTAAGCTCGCCGAGATGTGCCGAGGTCTTGATTTGCCGAGTGGCGGTGGATGCGGGCATGCATCCCGGCTGCGAGCTACTTGGCGTGGAATTTCGAGACGGAGTTCTTTTCGAGACGATCGAGTGAGAGAAATTCAAGACGGCGTTTCTTCAAGATCAAGCCAAGAAAAATCAAACCATGACAATTGGATAATTTGTGCCCAATATGTTTATTTTTCTGCTATGCTTGATTTATTATTGTGTTATCTTATGTTTTATTTAATTAGTTTAAATGTGTTTGCATGAGAGTTGCCCAATGAAAAATCTCACCGTAAAAAATTACAAAGTATGTTTAAATAATTAATTGACAATTTTATTCCGTATAATAAAATTGAATTAATTTGACCTCCATGATTTATTTATTTGTGAATTCTTTTGGAGAAATTCCCCCCACGGGACGGTCAAAAGTTAGCTTTCATATGAATGAATTCCAAATGGATGATTGTGGATTATTACTAGTGGCGACGATGACCCTCCCCAAGAGGCTCGTTCAAAGTGAAATAATAATACTGTATTTAATCATGGTTATTACTTAGGTATAAAATTGATATGCATATACTTCCCCGAAGTCCCTGTCAATTTTATATTGGTCAAGTGGGAGCCAACTATTAATCTGGATATTAAAGGTTTGTAATTGTTCTTGTTTGTAACCTGCTTGAATGTGTTTAAATAATGACCCACCCAACGTGGCTTATTTAAACTGTTTTGAGATGTTGGCTGATGCATGCTCATATTTTTTTGAGATTTTAATATGATGCATGTGATCGAACCTTGTGATATATTTGTGCTTATGCATATTATTGTTTATTTCAGTTCATCATGTCGCAACCTTTTAATCCACTATTCAATATACTTAAAGACAATTTACTTACTGGTGAAAACTATTTTGATTGGAAATACAAACTAAAACCTGTCCTAACCGCATCACCTTCCAAATGGGTACTTGATACACCAAAACCCGAAAAACCAACTAAGGACGCCGGAATATGGGATGAGATGATTTATGGTGAATGGGAACTGGCAAATGAATTGATGAAGGATACAATTCTGGCACGTCTGTCAGATGCGTTGAGACACCTTCATCAAGAATATGAGTCAGCTGCAGACATCTTACAGAATCTCGAAGCGATGTTCGCACATCAGACCCATATGGCAATCCAAAGTGTGAAGCAAAAAATTGTTGAATTAAAAATGGAAAAAGGGACGACTGCAGCGCAGCACATCCTTAGGGTTATGGTGCTATTTGAGGAACTTGAGATCCTCGGCGAAAAATGTGATTTCAAGACTAAGATTGATTTCATTCTCCAATCCTTACCAAAGAGCTATAATCACCACTATCTTGAGTATCTAATGGGAGATCTAGATTTTACAGTGGATGATCTTGTAAATGCTCTCACTTTGGTTGAAAGGGAAAGGGAGCGCGAGGAAAAGAACTTGGGAAAACAGAAATCTTCTTTTCATCCTAGGTCATGTGGTGATAAGGATGATGAAAAGAGAAGAAAGTTGAACCAAGCAGACTCAACATCAAATAAGAGCACGGAATCAAGCATGAAGAAAGTTTTGGAAAGCGGGAGAGTAGGACACTCGAGGTCAGCCTGTTCCAATCCCAAAGGGAATGGAAAGAAAGGTAATTCTCACGCACTAGTTGTTGAAACTTGTTTAGCGGCGTATGCCTCCCATTTATGGGTGGTGGATACGGGATCCACTGATCATGTTTGTTTCACATTACAGGGGTTCAAGCGGACCCGACAACTTAGTGGGAGTGAGATCCTCATCACACTGGGCGATGCTACGAGAGTGGTAGCTGAAGCAGTGGGAGAAGTGCACCTGTCTTTTGAAGACAGAGTTTTAATTTTAAGAGATGTTCTTTACGTTCCAAATTTTAGAAAGAATTTAATTTCAGTTTCTAAACTTTTTCATGATGGATATTCGGTTACTTTTAATAAAGTTGTTACCATTTCTCTTTTTGATAAATTTATCTGTCATGGAACGTTGTCGAATAATCTCTATACAATTAACTGTGCACACCACTCACGAAATGCATCCTATAACACATCAACTATTTCCGAGAAAAGAAAACGTTCATCAGACGTGAAAGAGACACTTCTATGGCATCTAAGATTAGGTCATATAAATCCAAAGAGGATCCAAAGGTTGGTGAAAGATGGTTCACTTTGGTTTCTCCAAGTTGAACCAATTCCAACCTCGCGAATCATGTTTGGAGGTAAAAAAATGACCAAGAGGGCATTTGGAGCCAAGGGGAATAGAGCCAAAGAAGTGTTAAAAATCGTTCACACAGATTTATGTGGTCCAATGTCAACCAAAGCAAGAGGAGGTTATGAGTATTTTGTCACTTTTATTGATGATTACTCAAGGTACGGTTATATTTTCCTTATGAAGCATAAATCTGAGACCTTTGAGAAATTCAAAGAATTTAAGGCTCAAGCAGAGAATCATAGGGAAAAATGTATCAAGTCTCTACGATCTGATCGTGGAGGCGAATACCTCAAATATGAGTTTTGAACTACTTATCTAATGAAGGATTGCATCCCATCTCATTTGCCGGAACCTCTCAACAAAACGGGGTTGCAGAGCGAAAGAAACAAAACTCTTTTGGAAATGGTTAGATCTATGATGAGTTATGCGGATCTTCCCAAGTCGCTTACGGGTCACGCCTTGAAACATCAAAATTTACATTCTGAACTTGGTGCCATCCAAATCGGTTCCCAAAACTCCCAAAGAATTGTGGACCCAGCGCAAGCCTAGTATGAGACACACATGAGGATTTGGGGTGTCCGCCCACGTGTTGGACAAGGAAGCCGGTAAATGGATCCTCGATCGTAATTAAGGTTGTTTGTGGGGGTACTCCGAGGAACAAAAGGGTGTATGTTCTATGGTCCCAAGATCAAAAGGTGGTAATAAGCACCCACTTTAGATTTTTGGAAGAAGACTATATGAACGAAAAGAAGACCCGTAAGAGATTACCTTAAATGAGCTAAGGGGGCTAGCCTCAATGCCAACTATACAAGATGACATACCAAACGACACACTTACACAATCGGAACCTCGTCGTAGTGGGAGGGTTGTGAAATAGCCCAAGAGATTCATGGGAATAGGAGAGTCCTCGGACTTGATTCCCGGACAAGACGAATTAGACCCATGGACATACAACGAGGCAATCCAAGACAAGGATGCAGATTCTTGGCAAACAACAATGAAAGCCAAAATGGGTTCTATGTTTCATAACAGAGTGTGGGAGCTAGTCGAACCACTTAATGGGGTCAAACCCATTGGATACAAGTGGGTATATAAGAGGAAAAAAGACCGGGACGGGAAGGTTGAAACCTTCAAAGCAAGACTAGTGGCGAAAAGGTTATACTCGTAAAGAAGGGATCGATTATGAGAAACTTTTTTTCGCCAAAGAGCCATGCTTAAGTCCATCCGTATTCTCTTATCAATTGCTGCGCATCTCGACTTTGAAATCTGGCAAATGGATGTCAAGACAGCTTTCCTTAACGGAAGTCTTGATGAAGAGATCTATATGCAACAACCCCAAGGCTTCATTGAAAAAGGCCAAGAACACCTAGTTTGTAAGCTCATGAAGTCCATTTATGGACTCTAACAGGCATCCAGAGCTTGGAACCAATGTTTTGATCATGTTATAAAGTCTTATGGGTTCGATCAAAATGAGTTCGAAAGTTGTGTGTACAAAAAGCATGTCGGAACTGCATTGGTATTCTTAGTACTATCGTAGATGGACATTCTGATCATCGGGAACGATGTAAAGGTGTTATCAGACGTAAGGGCATGGCTTTCAAAACAGTTTGATATGAAGGACTTAGGGGAAGCCGCACACATCCTTGGGATCAAGATCACTCGAGATCGCAAGAAAAGGATGATAGGCTTATCGCAAGCTTCATACATAGACACTGTCTTGAAACGATTCAGCATGCAAGATTCCAAGAAAGGCTTCGTACCTTTCAGACATGGAATCCATCTATCCAAGAAAATGTGCCCTAAGACGCAAAAGGAGATAGATGACATGAGAGGCATTCCTTATGCTTCGGCTGTCGGAAGCCTTATCTATGCAATCTTTGTATCTGAGACCGGATATATGCTTTGCGTTGGCATGGTGGCAAGATATCAAAGTAACCCGGGAAAGAACATTGACGACTACGCTTAAAAACATTCAAGTATCTGAAAAGAACTCGGGATAGAATGTTAGTTTATCAGTCAGATAGTCCAATCCCCATTGGCTACACGGATTCGGATTTCCAATCAGACATAGACTCCAGAAAATCTACCAGGAGATTCTACCATGGGGGGGAGGAGCCGTGACATGGAGAACCGTCAAGCAGAAATGCGTCGCTGATTCTACCATGGAAGCCGATATGTAGGCTATGCGGCAAAATGAAAAGAAGCGGTTTGGCTCAAGAACTTCCTAGTGGACTTGAATGTGGTTCGAATTTGCCCAAAGAGAATCACTGTTTATTGTGACAATGCCGAGAAGCGATTGCAAATTCAAGGAACCAAGAGCCCACAAAAGACAAAGAAACACATTGAAAGGAAATACCATCTTATACGAGACATCGTTAAGAGAGGAGATATAGATGTGGCAAAGATAGCGTCAGAAGACAACCTAGCAGATCCATTCACAAAGGGTCTGGCTCTGAATACATTCGAGAGACATGTGGAAGGAATAGGTGTCAAGACCATTGCCAATCTGCTTTGAGTATAAGTGGGAGAAATTATTAGGTTCGTGTAGGTGACATTAGATGTCACAATTAGAACTACACGAGACATGTTGTAGTATACTTAAAAGCGGACTTTGAGTATAAGTGGGAGATTGTTGGGATTATCTTGGAAAGTATGCTTTTTACTTTGTATAATCAAAAACTGAATTTCGGACTTATTTACTGAAATAAATTGTTTATCACTGATGCTTTAAATATTATCAAATGTTACATATATTTACTGCATAACTGTTCAATAAATCGTATGTGTTACATTGTAGTTAATTTAGTGATACAAGATCACAGAAGATTAAATTAACAGTCCCTTGTAACTAAAAGTACACCATTCACGACCTAGATGGAAATGAACAACCCATCGTGAAAGGTTGAAGTGTAAGGCTCGGATTGGCTTGTCTTGACCAAGAGATTACACTAGTGCATAACTGATGCAATCGAATAGGACCTCTGAGAGGACAAATTCTTCAGAACTGAACAAGGAAGAATTAGACCTCAGTGGTTCGTTATTTCTTAATCTTCGTTCCTTAAATAGGATCACTTGTGGTTGGTAACTATTGCTTTGACTTATCATGAGTAGAGAATAAACGAGATTCAACACTTTTTATCTTGGGCAATATTATTGGTCACATGTGATTGCTAAGATTTAATACGGAGAATCGTGTGCAAGTACGCTTGTTCGATTTTCCCCCTTGGGAGGTTCATAAGCTTTATCATACCAAATCTTGCAAGTGGAATTAGTTTCCAGTATGGATAATAATGTTGAACCGTTCCTTGACCAATGACAAAAGATATTAATTAATGGAAAGCTATTTCAGTGGCTTGAATTAATTAATGGGCTAGATAATCTTAAACACGGAAAATAATAACCGGGAGCCATATTGACTGTAATATGGGTTAAGATGGATAGTGCAATATTAATTATGTAGTGAGATTAATTAATATTTATGGGCTTGAATAATATTGTGGCTCAATATTGATAATTCAAGATCCATTGGAAGGTCCAATCTTAATTCTCCTAAAGGCCCCCTAAGTAGCCCAACATATAGTCCAATAACTGAAAAAGGTGTTTAAAATAAAATAAATATTGTTGCTTATTTTTCCTCATTAATTTCGAAATTTATGGATAAAAGGGGAGAAAGATTTTCTTTGAATTTTGTTATGGAATGAAGATATGTATTCTTGGAATACAAGATTATCTCATTAAATTCAAGAAATCTCCCAATTGGTTATCCATGGGGAAATTTCGAAAATTTTGATAATTAAGGGAAAGAAAGATTTTCTTGATTTTCTTGAAAAGATATTATGGAAGATATGTATTTCTTGAAATACAAGAATATCTCATAAATTCAAGAAGATCCAAATCTTGGAATCTTGCCCTATAATTTTTGAAATTTATCCATAACAAAGTGTAGGTGGGATTTTGTAGAATATTATAATTATGAGAAAAAGAATATAGGAGATATATTCAAGATTTCTTGGAGATCAAGAAAAGATTTTCCCACATTATTTTTTACCCAAAATTTTCGACCACTTATGCTCTATAAATAGGGGATGACTCTTTCATTCCCAAGTACAATTCCATGTGCTGGAAAAATTAGTAAATCCACAAAGGTGGTTCAACATAATTTATTTTCCTTTTGTTAATTGTTTGCAAGTGTCCTACCACCGGATAGTCGAGCAAGGATTAAGGGAATACTTGGGAAGTTCTTTTGGTGAGTCTAATCAGCCAGACCATTGCCGTCCCAAGAGGTACGTTCACGTAAACTCGTAGAATTCCTCATGCGTAGGATTTACGTGAATTAATTATATGCATGAATTGTTGTTGGATTATTATTTGAATTAATATAGGATTAATTCATGCTAGTAATAATTATAAGAATTAAATTTGTATTTAAATATTCATCCCGAATAGATCTGTGCAATTTATTCCCCAACAGTCAGCCATAAAACTCAAATGTAGAAGATGTGAGTAAGCTACAGTGAGTTAGCCTGAAAGCTTGTAGGCGATCCCGTGAAGGGTGATAAGTCCCGATTGAAGGAATTTCCCTAGGAATAGGGAGAGTGGATGTAGGAGCTTGAGTCTCCGAACCACTATACTTTGTTGTGGTCGTTATTGCTTTATGTTCTTATCTTGTCATATGCATTTGGTTATAAGCAAAACACAACACATGGACTTAAAAAGCAAAAATTTGGAATCACCATTCCTTCACCCCTGTTTTATATGCATTACATGATTTTTCCGCATTTCACGGGTTTTGCACCGGGACCAACAATTGGTATCAGAGAAGGAGTTCAAAAGATCACTTTTAATGTGATCACCTGAACTGATCTTTTTAAACAAAAACCCGTTTCTTTAAAAATGCATATATTTTAGTGTTTTGGCTTCATTATCAAAAAGGGGGAAATTGTTGGGATATTTTAGTTTTGATGAATTATGCCAAAACATTATCAACTTGTGTTATTAAAGCTAATTTACAGATAACAAGTTGAGGGGGAACGAGAGAACAAGTTGAGGGTGATAAGTCCCGATTGAAGGAATTTCCCTAGGAACAGGGAGAGTGGATGTAGGAGCTTGAGTCTCCGAACCACTATACTTTGTTGTGTTCGTTATTTATTTATGTTCTTATCTTGCCATATGCATTTGGTTATAAGCAAAACACAACACATGGACTTAAAAAGCAAAAATTTTGAATCACCATTACTTCACCCCTGTTTTATATGCATTACATGATTTTTTCCGCATTTCATGGGTTTTTCACCGGGACAAACAAGAACATCTATTGCTGGAAGAGAATGCCCTTCGGTTTAAAAAACGCAGGGGCAACATATCAGAGGCTGGTCAATCACATGTTTACCAACCTCATTGGGAAGTCGGTGGAAGTTTACGTAGACGACATAGTCGTCAAAAGTCTGAAGTTGGAGGACCACCTGACACACTTGGCCCAGACTTTCGACATCCTGAGGAAGTTCAACATGCGATTGAACCCCAAGAAATGCAATTTTGGGGTCAAATCGGGAAAATTCCTGGGGCACCTAGTGAGTAAGCGGGGAATAGAGGCGAACCCCGCCAAGGTCAAAGCCATATTGGACATGGGAGCACCTCGAAACGTAAAGGAAGTACAGAAACTCACGGGATGCCTAAATTACCTTGAACCGCTTCATCTCCCGAATGGGGGACAAATGTAAACCGCTATTCGACACCATCTGGAAAAAGTCGAAGTTCGAATGGACACACGAAAGCCAGGAAGCTTTAGACAAAATCAAGGCTTACTTGGCGGATGTAAGCATTCTATCAAAACCGGTTCCGGGGGAGAAACTTTTCCTATACCTCGCGGCTTCCGAGACAACTTTGAGTGCGGTACTCGTCCGAGTGGAGGACAGGAATGAATCCCCAATCTACTTCGTCAGCCAGACATTGAACGAAACCGAATAGCGATATCCGGCCCTGGAAAAATTGGCATATGCGCTAGTCATGAGCGTAAGGAAACTAAGACCATACTTCTTCGACCATCAAGTCAAGGTACTTACCTCCACACCCCTGAGGAACATCTTACATCGACCAGATACGTCAGGGCGATGCCTCAAATGGGCAATCGAGGTTGGACAATACGGGGTAACTTACGCACCCCGACCTGTAATCAAAGCCCAGGCTTTAGCTGATTTCATCGTGGAACTCACCTTCCCATCAGAAGCCGGGTGTTCAAACGGTCCACCCTGGGAGAGATTTGTTGACGGATCAGCGACCTCCCACAAGTCGGGGGCCGGTATAGTTTTGACTAGCCCGGAAGGGACCTCGTTCCAAAATGCCATCACTTTTGACTTCCCCCAAAAAATAACGAGGCCGAATATGAAGCGCTCATCAGTGGCCTAGAAATGTCAACATTGATGGGTGTCAAGAGATTGCAAGTTCACACAGATTCCCAGCTCGTAGCCTGCCAGGTCTCAGGGGAATATGAGGCAAGAGACGACCGAATGATAACTTACCAAGAGGTGGTGAAAATATTATGTCAGAAGTTCGACTAAATCCATGTCAAGCTGATCCCAAGGGAACAAAACTCGCGAGCCGATGCATTAGCGTGACTAGAGACTTTCGAAGGATCACCAGAGATGAAAGATGTCACCATCATGACATTAACCCACCCCTCCACCGCACACTCGAAGGTCGCAAACCTAGAAGCCCCAACACCGAACTGGATGACACCCATCATCGAATATTTGACAACAGGTCTCCTACCAACAGACAGGGTCCAAGCTCGGCAGCTACAATTACGGGCAGCAAGATACACAATGATCCAAAACGAGCTGTACAAGCGTGGTTTCAGCATCCCCCTACTCCGGTGTGTCACACCCAAGCAAGGACAAGTGATTCTACGCGAAATACACGAAGGGGTATGCAGAAACCACACTGGGGGAGAATCGTTGGCCCACAAGACCACAAGACCACAAGATAAGGGTACTTTTGGCCCACACTAAGGGCTGACGCCATCATCTTCGCCCGCAAGTGCCACAAGTGCCAAATCTATGCCCCTTCCATTAAGAGCGCACCGGAAGAACTCACAAGTATCCTCAGCCCCTGGCCATTTGCAAAGTGGGGGATAGACATCATTGGCCCACTCTCAACAGCGCCAGGTTCGGTCAAATACGCCCTAGTAGCGGTAGATTACTTCACAAAATGGGCCGAAACTGAGGCACTGGAGACCATAGATCAGAACCAGGTCATCAAGTTTATATGGTGGAATATCATATGCAGATTCGACTTACCACAAGCAATCATATCAGACAATGGTAAACAATTTGACGGCCTCAAGGTCGAAGCATTCTTCAAGAAATGGAAAATCACCAAGCTCTTCTCAACCCCATATCATCCGCAGTCAAACGGCCAGGTCGAGACCGTGAACAAGATCATTAAACACACTCTCAAAGCCAAGATTGAGGGAGCCAAGGGGAAGTGGGCTAGCGAGCTCCCGGATGTTTTGTGGGCCTATAGAATGACCTGTAGAAATTCAACAGGAGAAACCCCCTACTCTCTAGCCTTTGGGACCGAAGCAGTAGTTCCTGCAGAAATCGACATCCCCAATCTCCGCACAAGTCAGGTTGCCTTCGACCAAAACGATGAGGCCCTAACTAGAAACCTTGATTTGCTTGAGAAAAAGCGGCTAGAAGCCAACATAAGAAACACAAGGTACAAACAAAGGTCGGAGAAGTACTATAACTCCAAAGTACGACTTTGACACCTCAGAGAAGGAGACCTGGTGCTCAAGAAGATACTCGGCGAATCGAAAGGAACCCTCGGCCCGAATTGGGAGGGCCCATTCAAGATCTCGAAAATCTTACCTAATGGAGCATACGAGCTCGAACAACTAGATGGAACAAAGGCTCAATACCCATGGAATGCAACACACTTGAGGAAATATTATCAGTAAAATTACATTCTTGTAATCAGTTATTTATTAATTATTTATCGATAATAATATCTTTTCCTTTATCTCAAAATTACTGTGTAAAACCCAAAGGGATTATGTAAAGAAAACATAAGTCACCCGAGGTACGACTTTCGACATACTGAGGGGAGGATCGACACCCCATGAGAGGTGACCTCCCCTGACTTTATAAGACGACCAGAAAAATGAAGTCCAAACAATAAAGTCGCAATATGGATAAGACGACATGGACAAATAGACAATAAGTCGCATAAGGAAATCAAGTCAACACATTGTAATAAAAGAAAAGGAAATTTCATTTATATTGATAGAAGTGGGGCCTGAAGGCGCATACAATGAAGCAAGCCCGAAGGCCGGTACATCAAAATGATAAACAAAAAAGGTAAATCGCCAGGAGCTTCGCCACTCAGGGCCCTGCCAAACCACCAACCGACCCCTGCACATTCCCTTCCGTGACCTCTGGCACGGGGACTTCGGGAGCCGACCCGAACTCCAGCTGGGCGACCTCCAGATCGGGGACCGGGCGCACAATTTGGGAGGGTTTGGCGAAGAAGGAGAGGTCGACACCCATGTCTTCCAGGTCCTTGATCTCCAGAAGGATGGTAGGAGTAGGAGGACAGCCGCGAACATAGTCCGACAACTCGTCAACAAAAGGAGTGAGGTCGCTGGTCGGATTGGCCTTGTGAAAGACCCGGATGGCCCCGACGTAGGCCATCACATAAGCAAAGCTGGCATTAAGCTCCTCTGTCCTCCTGAAGTCATCCTCCTTCGTGGACAACACCCTCCCAGCCTCGACCAGCTCGCCCTCCAGCCGGGTCACCTTCGCCCTCTCGGCCCTCAGCTCGCCCTCTACCTCAGCCAGCCTCCCCTCAGCATCAGAGAGACGTTTAAGCAGGCCAGAGTTGGAGGACTCCAACCTCTTCTGAGCATCTGCCGCGACGACCAACATCTTGGCCTGGTCGGCAGCCAGGGCTTGAGATTTCTTGAGCTCCTCCATCTCGGCCTCCAGCTGAGCACTGGTCTTCTCCAGGTAGAAGACCGCCTTCTGGGAATGGGCAAGGGCCGAGTACAGATTACCCGTCGCCTTCTGCTGGCGGGCATTGCTGTGGTCCATTTGCGTCCATCCCCGGGTTAGATTCTGTAGTCCCCTCTGGAGATAGGCGGGCCAGCTCTCAGGGACCCCAGCAGGGACAGCGTGGCTCGACCTCAAGAAGCTTAGGGCCTCAGGGCCGAACTTGTATGGAGTAAGCTCTGGGCTACAAAAGAGATCCGGAGGTCGTTAATAATGAAAAAATAAAATGTATGAAGGGAAGATTCGTAGTCAAGAACTTACTCGTTGATACGGTCGGCGTCCCAGCCCAACCATAAGTCGTCCTCCCGGAGCCGACCTCCTCGAGGAATGGAGGCGTGTTGCGAAGAGGGACGGGGCTGCGACCTCCCGGCCTCCTGGGTGACCTCTTCCCTCGCCCTCTTCCGAGCAGACTCAGGAGTGGGCTCCTTCTGCTTCCTCTTGCCCCTATCAGTGGCTGAGGGGCCGGATGGAGCCGAGCTCGAAGGAGGGACGTCGGTGGCCGCGACATGCTTCATCTGGCCCAGCACCGATTTCTTCCTTGAGGCCATGATCGCTGCGGATGGCTGGCAGCGGTAGATGGGGATGTTGGGATCTGCACGCCAAAAATGTGAGATAATCAAAGGCAAAAAAAAAAAAAAAAAAAAAGAAAGAGGTACTCACAAGGATGTTCAGGTGGTGGGGATAAGTGTAAAGCCCGACCTTTAACCGATCGAGCTCGGAATTGAGGGTGTTGACGTCGCCGAGGCTCGGGGCAGTGTCACGGACGGTCCTGAACGCCACTTGAAAATCCCATAACAGGTCGGAGGTCGAGGGCGCGAACACTGCAAAAGAAAAGGAGAATTAGATCAGTACGACCTCAGAAGTATGAAGATAAAGTTTTACCATGTTTGACTCGGCGCGCATAGTGTGTGGGAACCCGGATGGGCAATGTACTCGAAGGGTCCATTGACTCCCAAGCGCCCCCGACGAACCACCACTTCCGATGCCAGTCAGTGACTTTGTTCGGAATCCCACTCACGAGCTCCCGACCCTTGCGAAGTCGCACGGCATTGTAGCCGCCGGCTTGAAAGATTGGCGACATCTCATAAGCGACCTCGCCAGGGGTCGGCATCCGATGTAGCCCAGCCAAACCCAGAACGGTCATCGTCGAGAGTATGTAGCTCCAGCCATTCGGAGTAATCTGGGTAAGGCTCTGATTCCAAGCCGCCAGCAAGTGGGAGATCGCCGGGTGAAGAGGAAAGTGAATCCCTGCCTCCATCGTGTGTTCGTTGATTGCTATCATGCCTGGAGGAGGCTGATCGGCACTCTCTTCGGAGGTCGCCCCATAAAAATGCACGTCGCGGGCACTTTGTACAACCGGCGTACCGACTTGCCGATCAGACAGAGTTGACTTGTACTGGGGCAGGTCGGAGGCCATATACTCAGACCGAACCGACTTCCTATAAGCGCGCTCAGGTCGCTTATAGGGGGCCTCAACTGAATAGGCGTGGTAGTCAAAAGCCCGCTCGTATTCCCCATAGTCCAGGGCTGGGGCCGAGGTACCGGCTGGTTGTTCCCGCTCAGACGTGGCCGGGCGAAATGTGCTAATGTCTAACGGAGGGAGATGGGTGATGTCCTCCAATTCCTGAAGAAACCGCTTGTCCATGCCCTCCGTGTCACGGACAACACGTCGGATTCCCATGGACGAGGACCCACCCTCACGGCCGGCGGCGGAACGAGAGCCGCGGTGTTACCAAAGTTGGGCTATCGCCACATTGTCCTCTTCTGAGGAGGAAGAGGCCGGAGGACAAGGCGCGACGGGTGTAGAAGAACCGGAAGCCATAGAAGAAGAGTGGAAAAGGGGGGGATTACCTGAATGAACCTCGTCGGAGTCTCGCCGGAAAGGTAGAAGCTTAGGTTCGAAAGAAAGCTGGAGCTACGCGCAGAAGGAGAAATGGCAACGGGCGTGTAGCCCTAGCTCTTTTTATATGAGTAAAAGGGGGTCAAAATACAATAAAGACTTAAGTCAGACCCCTCTTAAAGAAACGAAGTCGCGCAGGTCGCGCGTAACCTACACCGCGCTCACCGATTGGAGAGGCCTGCGGCGCATGACCTCATCCGCCTGCAACATCATCATGGCAAATCCATCGAGTCTCGCACAAATCGGCACAATGGTCCACTTTCCCACGATTAACCAGGCGCCTCGGGAGTGCTTCCCGAGGTCGAATATCCCCAAGTCGATCAAGCTACAGATCAAGCCTAGGTCCCGATGCAAGAACGCGACCTCGACTTGAGGGGCAATTGTTGTACAATGGAATAATCCTACTTGGTGAGGAGATCAGGTAGAGCGACTTCGGTAGGAA
The DNA here is from genome assembly GCA_037126765.1 of Stenogyne calaminthoides. NCBI lineage: Eukaryota > Viridiplantae > Streptophyta > Magnoliopsida > Lamiales > Lamiaceae > Stenogyne > Stenogyne calaminthoides. Next base: position 10,946,879 of record JBBCBC010000029.1, read on the forward strand.
TCGGGAGGCTGTGGAGCGACTTCCTCAAAGATAAAGAAGGTCGCACAGCGACTTAGAGGCTGAAGGAGGTCGCAAAGCGACCTAGAAGGAACAAGAAGGTTGCATTCGACCTTGGGAAAGACCACAAGTTGGAAGCGACCTCAGACTGCTATTTATAGCAAAGATACAGATAACTGAAAGCGTGGATATCGCGGGGTAAGCAAGGCAAGTGTATCCAGATGCGGAAACCACATGATTAACCGATAACACCCTAGCTCTTGCGGCTGGGTGCTTGGAAAGCCCATTGAAGGAAGCCCACGGAGGAGTGTACCCTAATTTCTGCTCTATAAATACAACTTGTATCACTCATTGTAAAGGGACGAAATCTTAGTACTCTTAGGCAGAAAATATAATAAAATACTCCTGGCTTGGGCTCCCCCAGACGTAGTCTTCTTCAAAAGGCGAACTGGGTAACCAAATCTGTGTATATTTCATATGTGTTCTTGGTTACTTAATTGATCCCATTCAATAATATCACGTTGCCCTAGACGTAAAATCTAGGTCACAACAAAGACGTTGGGATCATTATTTAAAAACTATAATCATGATATTAACTTTTGACTTTACTAATCAAATTTTATATTTATAAAAGAGAATTTTAGAATTTGTTGAAGAAAATCTAGAATTTTGATAAAAATATCTTTTGTAAATATTGAAAGATAGACTTAAAATTTTAAAAGTATTAGAAAAATTTCTTATGGAAGATATCAAAAAAATGTAACTGACTTGAAAATTTTCGGGATGTTACAAAAACAAACAGAGTATCCATCAACTAATAGTTTAGAAACTGAAATAAGGTTTTTCCGAAAAACAGGAACATAAATAACATCTCTTAAAATTAAAAACTGGTCTTCAAAAGACAGGTGCATGTCTCCCACTGCTTCAGCTGCCACTCTCGTAGCATCGCCTAGCGTGATGATGATCTCACTTCCACTAAGTTGCCGGGTCCGCTTGAACCCCTGTAATGTGAAACAAACATGATCAGTGGATCCCGTATCCACTACCCACGAATGGGCAACATACTGCGCCAAACAAGTTTCAACAACTAGTGAGTGAGAATTACCTTTCTTTCCATTCCTTTTGGGTTTGGAACAGGCCGACCTCCAATGTCCTTTTTCTCCGCAATCCAGTGTTCCATTTCTCCGCATTTCAAATAGATCCTCTTGCTCAAGCTCTCATCTTTGAAGTTTGAATAGAAATGGTTTATCCTTTTTGTCTCTTCATTGTTCTTACCACCAATTGGCCTAGAACGAGAAGTAGACCCTTTTGTAACCAAATTCACTTTCTTGGCTCATTGTCCTCTTCGATCAAAGTAACAGCCTTTATGAGATCGTCCATAGTAAAATCCATATCTTCCATTAGATATTTTACATAAGGATGAGCATAGCTCTTTGGCAGAGAACTGAGAATGAAATCAATTTTGCTTTTGAAGTCACATTTTTCGCCAAGATATGCCAATTCTTCATAGATGACCATAACCCTAAGAATGTGCTCTTTAGCAGTCATTCCTTCTTCCAACTTTAGCTTGACCATGTCACGCTTAATGCTTTGGATTGCCATTTGGGTCGGACGTGCGAACATCGCTTCGAGATTTCTCATAATGTCTGCAGCCGTGGAAAATCCTTGATGAAGGTCCATTAACGAGTCTGACATGTGTGTCAAGATAATGTCCCTTATCAATTCATTTCCTAGCTCCCATTCACTATATTCCATCTCGTCCCATATACCGACATCCTTGGTTGGTTTTTTGGATTTTGGTACGTTAAGCACCCATTTGAATACATGTGAAGCAAGGATGTTAATAAGTTTTCATTTCCAAACAATAAAGTTTTCTCTAGTAAGCAGATTGTCGTTCAGTATATTGAACAGTGGATTAAAAGGTTGCGACATGATGTAACTGAAAATAAACATACATCTTGTGTCAATATCCGGATCAACACAAAGAAAATCACATAATTCGATCACATGATTCATATTAAAATCTCAAAAAAAATATGAACATGCATCAGCCCACATCTCAAAATAGATTTAAATGTGCCTCTTGGGAGGGTCATCATTTAAATCACATTCAAGCAGGTTACAAACAAGAACAGTTACAAACCTTTAATTAAAAAAAAAATTAATAGTCGGCTCCCACTTGACCAATATAAAATTGACAGGGATTTCGGTGAAGTATGCATATCAATTTTATACCTAAGTAATAACCATGATTAAATACAGTATTACTAATTCGTTTTGATCAAGCCTCATGGGAGGGTCATCGTCTCCACTAATAACAATTCACAATCATCCTTTTGAGAATTTATTCATGTGAAAGCTATCTTTTGACCGTCCCGTAGGGGAATTTCTCCAAAAGATTCCAAAAATAAATAAATCATGGAGGTCAAAATTAATTTGATTCAAAACCAAATTAATTATTAAAACATACTTAGTAATTTTTGAATTTGAGATTTTTAGTTGAGCAATTCTCATGCAAACACATTTAAACAAATTAAAAAAAGCATAAGAAAAAAAAAAAAAAAATCAAGCAAAGCAGAAAATAAACACATTGGGCACAAATTATCCAACTGTCATGGTTTGATTTTCCTTGGCTTGATCTTGATGAAACACCGTCTTGAATTTCTCCCACTCGTTCGTCTTAAAAAAAAATTGTCTTGGAACGCCAATCAAGCAAATTCGCGGATCGGGATGCACCCCGCATCCGGCCGGCGGTTAGCGAGCGACAGCGCCAAATAATGCCTAAAACGCGGCCTTGCGTCGCCCTTTGGGTGCTCGACAGGATTTGGCAGCTTCGACAAGCGACATCGCAACAGCCCCCGTCTGTCTTGTTACCATCGCCTAGCCTCCTCCCTTCGCCCCAAAAAGCGCCTGTCGCGTCGCCCTCATCCGCCCAGCGCGTTGTGGAGCTAATCACTTGAGCCAAGCCCTTCGACCTAACATCCGTGTCGCGCCGTGCCTCCTTTACCGCGTTCCGCGCAATGCTTTATCGCCCGCGTACACTTCGGATCGTCTTAACTTTCTCGTCTCCGTCTTGATCGAGTTCTGATTTATTTAATAAAAAATAAATACGCCTTAAATCTATAGACTAGTCTATTATATTGATCCGTCAAATAGCCTAATCGGCCTGGCCTTGGCCTTCTACGGGACTCGTGACCTCGGGCATCGCCCCGCATCGCCAGCATGGTCCGCATGCCTCTGCCACCTCTCTAGCCATGCTGCGCCCGGTAGCGCTGAAGCCGCCTTAGGGCCGATATCGCCCGGCGCCGTCCGCCTAACAACGTCCGCATCGCGCGTGCCTCCCTTGGCACGTTTCACTCGATGCACGTCGCCCACATACTGTTCTGGATCCATTTTAATTCCTCATCTTCGTCTTCATCTTCGATCAGGTTACAATTTATTTAACGAAAAAATAAATACACCTTAAATCTAGACTAGTGTATTACACTTGAACAAATCAAAAGGCCTAATCTACTCGTGGATTTTCTCACGAGAAAAACAAATCCGAACGAGTCGAATTTAAAACCATTCATTCATACGCATGAAAATTAAACACATTAAATACCATGACAATTGGATACCTGCAGAACAGCTCTAGCAATTCTACAATACATTCTTAATTTAATGTCCAACATAATTTAAATAACAATTTAAAAATCAGAGCTCGAAACCAGAGCTCTAATACTAGTTGTTGGGAAATTAGGGGTGCCTGGATCTATTCGAGATGATTTTAAATACATATTTAAATTAATCAATTAATTACTAACATGAATTAATCCTAAATCAATTCAACATAATAATTAATAAACGAATAAACAACATGCGTACACGTAATCCACGTAAATCCTAAGCATGCGGAATCTAGGAGTTACGAGATTACTAACCTCTTGTAGAGAAGACGGATGAGACAACTGATCAACCCAAAGAGCCTTCCCAAATATGTCTCAAGTCCACGAACGCAATCCGGTGGGAGGATTCTCACGAACGATTTTCACAAGAGGAAAACCAAAAATATTTTGCCACCACCTTTGTGGATTTCTAATAATTCCAACACATGGAATTGCAGTTGGGAATGAAAAATTCATCCCCTATTTATAGGGAGGAGGGGGCCGATTTTTAGGTCTAGAAAATAAGGGAAGAAAATCTTTTCTTGGTCTCCAAGAAATCTTGAATATATCTCCTATATTCTTTTCTCCTTAATTAAATTTTCCATAAAAATCTCTTCCCCTTTTTTATCCCTATTTTTCAAAAATAACAAGGCAAAAGGAGTCAAGATTCGACTTCTTGAATTTATGGGATAATTATGTATTCCTACAATACTTATCTCTTTCCATAAAATATCTACAAGAAAATCAAGAAAATATTTTCTTCCTTTTCCCTACATATTTCGAAAATTTCAAGGAAATATTAGGCAAGAATATTTTCTTCTCTCTTTCATTAATTGGACTTTATTTTGGGCTATTTGAGGGGCCTTTAGGAGAATTAAGATTGGACCTCCAATGGACTATGAAACTATAATATTGGGCCAAATATTATTCAAAGTCCATTAATATTAATATATTCCACTATAAAATTAATATTGAACTATCCACCTTAATCCATATTACGACTTCACCATAATATGGCTCCCGGTCATTGTTTTTCGTGTTTAAGATTATTTTAGTCCATTAATTAATTAAGCCACTGTACAAGCTTTATATTAATTAATATCTTTATCCTTGGAGTAAAGACAACTCAACATTATTATCATACAGGAAATAAATTTCCACTTGCAAGATTTGGTATGATAAAGGTTCTGAGCCCACCAAGGGAAAAAAATCAAACAAGACGTACTTGCACACGATTCTCCATATTAAATATCAGCAATCGTCATGTAATTAATAATATTGCCCAAGATATAAGATATCGAATCCCAATGATTCTCTTCCTATCATAAGTCAAAGCAATAGTTATTAATTTCACACGATCCTATTTAAGGGATGGAGATTAAGAAACAACACACCACTGAGGTCTAATTCTTGTATATTCAGTACCGAAGAATTTATCCTCCTGTAGGTTCTATTCAGCGCATCCAAATGCACTAGTATAATCTATTGGTCAAGACAAGCCAATCCGAGTCTTATACATCAACCTCTCATGATGGTTTGTTCATTTCCATCTAGGTTGTGAGTTTGTACTTAATTACGAGGAGCTGTTAATTCGATCTTCTGTGATCTGGTATCACCAAATTAACTACAACGTAATACGTACTGACTTTATTGAACGTGATTGCAATAAATATATATAACATTCATTCATATTTAAATACAACAGTGATTAATAATTTATTTCAGTAAATAAATGAGAAAAACCCAGTTTGGTTATACAAAGTAAAAGCATATTTTCCAGTATAACCCCAACAGAAACCCTAGATAGAAATCTTGCTATAACAAACTTAACCTAACTTTTGTTTGGGTATAAGATTTGTGTTATTCCAACTGGAATACTATCCTATCTTTTAAATAGCCTAAAGCTAGAGGATAAGTATTCTATGCTAAGAACTATAGGATGAACACTTAAGAGTAAATCTTGAATTTGTGTTCTTCGTGCGGAAATCTCTTGAGAGCTTGAGCTTGAGTATTATTTCCGTAACGTTACTATGAAGGTTTGATCCCATATTTATAGGCACGAAATCGAACTAGCCGTTGAAGAGCAATTCGAATTTCGGTCTATTTTAGGTAGGTCTGTAGGTGGATTTGACGTGCTTCAGGGACGGCATGGCCGAAAGCATGCAAGCTTATCCTTTTTAGCCGTTTGACACTGAGTCACTTTTCTGCAGATTGTCAGTACTCCGTACGTGCGTTGTTGACTCCTCATTGGCTATCAAGTACGATTCACAGCACTTGAATAAGTAACAAGGTTGACATTCTTCTTGTCTGAAAACATTCCTCGTACTGGATAACATGGAAGTAGTTATCTAATGGAGCTGACACTGATTAGTTGACCACTGATCTATCTACCTGTTTTAGGTCTTCTGCTCGTAAGTTGTCTTAGCACAACGTACTGATCTTTTCTCGTTGTCATCTGATGTAGGTCTTCTGGATGGTCTTCTGTCTCGAACTCTTCTGCTTCTCGGCTTATCTGCTTCAATCACCAGATCTTCAGCATATCTGATCTTCAAGTTAGCTGATCTTCTGATCTTCAAGACTTAACCTATACATATTGAGTTCCCCCTCAATATGTGACCTATCTATTACTTCAGTTGTCTATACACTTCAGCTGGTCATCTTATCTGCTATTCTATATCATCAGTCAGCTAAAAGGTCTGACTGGTCCTATTACATTATTTGTTTTGGAACTTCCATCGAAATTACAAATTTCCCAACAATTTTCCCCTTTTTGATGGAACCAAAACAGTTAATCAGAAAAATAGATAATTAAAAGTAAACAACAGATAACAACATATAGTTCAGAAGACAATGAGAGGTTGTCTTAGAATCAGAGAAAGATAGGATATTTTATATCATCGATGCATGATTACAAGGTACAGTAAAAATATCTATCGACTGATTCTAAGAGTCTTCTGATATAATCAAGTCCGATAATGAAACTTCTGAAGTTTTGAATACCCTGTACATTCTGTCCATCAGAGCAGCCAGCCTGTCCTTCTCGATGATCCCACCCATCTTGGCAAATTCATAATACATCTGCTTGAAGCGCACTGAATCAAGAGACTTGTCTGATCGAAGAGGTGGAAGGATAGTCTCATAAGAAGGTGCTTCCGGAATCAGACCCATCTCTTCACCTTCAGACATCACCAAATCGTAGAAATGAGGGTGCTTTATCTCGAGCCAGCTTCTGAATTCTTCATTAAATTCACCCTGATCATCTGTTGTCGGGATCTTCTCCAGAATATATACCTCAATCAGCCATTCACCTCTTATCTTGTCCCATTCTGGCAGCCATTTCTTCTTAGAAACCAGAATGTCCTTTACAGGAGCAGGTAAGGCTTTCTCTTCCCATGACACATCCTTTGTTGAGACGGCTTTCTTCCTCTTCCTTCTTACGTATCTGGTCGCCAGCCCTTTACTATCAGCAAGTTTCTTCTTCCTTTCTGCAGCCTCAATCACTGCCCTTCTGGCTTTCTGTTCCTCTTCTTGTTCGGCAGTGAATTTCACTCTTGCTCTAGTCTGCTTAGGAGGTTGGACAGATTCCACAACTTGCTTACCTCTCTTTCTTGCTCTCAGCTTGATTTCTTCCTCTTCTGCTTTCTCTTCTTCAGATAACTTTTGAATCAGTTCAAGGCTTTTAACTTGATCTTCTGCTTCTTATCTTTTCTGGACCGAGGAAGAGAAATCTTCAATCTTATCAACTCTCCGAACCACTTCAGATATAACAGACTTTTGTTCAGAGAGTTCTTTTCCCTGAGCTGCTATGGCTTCCCCATGTTGTTCAACTGTTTGAAATAATTCCACCAGTTCGGTGTCCGGAATATTCACAGCTGGTATAGAAGGTTCTGGCATGGCAGATTGTTCAGCAGTCGGTTCAGGTTGAGCAGATGAGGTTTCAGCAAGTAGCAACTGCATCTGTTTTTCTGGCCCTTGTCCTTCCCCCTTTTTGGTTTCGTCAAAAAGTGGTGACAGCTTATTCGTCAGATTAACCAGTTGAACTGAAATTTCCTCCCTGAGACTAGCAATATCCTTAGGTGTGGCAAACGAAGGTTCAAGGCTCAGAAGCCTGTTCAGACCAGATTCAATGGCCTTCTTTGATCAATTAACTGAACCTTCACAGCGTTTCCACCCTAGGTCCATGCAGGTTTCTGTATGCTCCAAAGATCCCCAGACACTCTCCAGCAATACCTGTGTGTCGCCCAGCATGGAGGTTTGGAGACTTAGCTTCTCCACAAATGGACCAACCCGCTTCATCACTGATTCAAGAATCTGATCGTGCATGAGTGTGATCTTGTCCACGGTCAGCTTCATTTCTTTCTCTATTAATCCGCTCTGTTCCTCCTCAAATCGTTTCATCAGAGCTGTTGTAGGAGTTGTGAATTTAACATCAATGGCAGCCTTTACCCCATCCTGAATCTTCGAAGAGATGTGATCTAGGGTATCGGCACTCAACGTAGCAGTCTGACTAGATGTTGATGCCTCGCCAAGTTGGGTCTCATCTGCAGCACCCACTCTTGGTTCATCGGCAGCTTGCTCAACGTACTGGTATTCTTGGTCCACCTATTCTTCCATCTGTGGGATCTTGAACCTATCATGAATTAACCATCTGATATCATCATCAAAGGCCAATTCGACCACGCTTTCAATACCAGCACTTACCAAGCACTTCGCATCCAAATCGACAAAGTAGTACTCTGGGAGAGACTACATCAGAATTAGAAACTCCTCCACCGTCTTCAGCCGAATATCCCGCCAAAACACAATCTCCTCAATCTTTTCTTGAGGGCCCGGATGGTTGATGAGATCTGGACAGATTTCAAACAGATAAGCTTTTACCTGCTGCTTCAGAATATACACCACCGGATCTTCTTCCTTAGGAGTTCCCAGCTGAATCTTTGTGCTAAACGGATTGTGGGAGACAGAGACATATCTATCATCTGCTGCTTCAGTCTCCATAATCGGCTCTGTCTCAACCGTTTCTGTTTCAGCTTCTGTCGGCTTCTCTGGAACGGGAACAACTGACTCTGGTGCAGTTGTTGGTTCTGGGACAGGAATTTGTTCTGGCTATGGGGAGGTGGGAGGTAAATCAGGTAGTGGTTTAGCTGGCTGAGAAGGGGGTGAGGGTGACTTGGATGTGGGAGTCGGGGACCTCTCTTTTCGGAACACAGAACTAAGAGGCATGGAATCAGAAGGTGATTCCTCCCCAGATGGTGCAGTCTCTGCTCCCCTCTCAGCTGTACTTTCAACAGTTCCCTCTTGCATTTGTTCCTCTTGAACAACTTCTCTTTCCATGTTGATAGTACGTTCTGGACTCTCAGCAACTTCCACATCTGATTCCAGATGAATCATCTCAGTCTCTCGTCCAATCTATTCAGGCTCGCCTGTCTCCGGAATCGACTTAGATGGGTCCATTTGCGCCTTCTCGAAAATTGAAGTAATCTTTTTACGCCTCTTCTCTTCCTTACGGCTTCTTAGCCAGAGTCTTTCTCTTCAACTTCTTAGGAGCAGTCTGTGTCTCAGACGACTCTGCAGCTTTGGAACCCTTGCCTTCTCCTCTTGGTCTGGGCACATATGGTGTTGGGTCATCATCAGACTGCCCAGATAAGGGTTCATCCTTCCTCAAAATGGCCTTAAACTTTGCTTAAACTTTGCCAAGTTGACTTTCTTTCCTTCCTCATTCCACTCGAAGTTATCTGGCAGCTTGTCATCCAGTAGAATCTACTCCTTGTGGATATACGAGCATTTCAGAGTCAGATAAACTTTGTTCCTCTCGTTCAACTTGAACTTGGTTGTTTCCTTCAGCAACCTTGACTTGAACAGTCCAACCTAATTCAGATTTTCAGCCTTACTGATTATGGTTGTCATCACATTTTGCTTCACAGCAGTAAGAGAGCGTCTAGACTGTGTGTGATACACAGAATCACCTTGGACACGATCTCAAATAGAAGGCAAATTTCCGTCTGAGATGTGGTACTTTGACATTGAAAACTTGCTCTATGTTGGCCGGTCTTAACAAGACACCCTTCAGATAGGTTTTATCGTCAACGCCTGTTGTGAATGTGGTTTGATCAATGGTTCCAGATTTAAGACCGAAGATTCTAAATAGGTCTTCATCCGTAACAAGAATGTTGAAACCACCTACGGATGACTTCAACCTTCCTTCGTCGCTTCATACGTATGTACAATATCAAGGTGTCTGTAGCAGAATTGTTCAAGTCCTACACCACGGAGACAATACAAGATCTCCCGTGATTCTGCATCCATCGTCGTGTTGAATATGATGTATTTCTCATCGACGATGTCCTTCTTCATCGACAGGAAATTATACATCTTTTTGCCCTGTCCTGGAATTGCTGATAATTGTGCCATTTCTACATCAACATGCCAATTTTAGTGACGATTCTGAGTAATTTATATACCAATACCAGCAATAAGACAACCCAAATCAACAATTAAAACACAATTTTGCATATGAATCTCATGATAGGCATATAAGCATATTTCGCAAATGTGTAATAAACACTGTCATAGATAAAGCTTCAATCCCAGAAAAATATAAGTAAAAAGTCACAGTTTATGTAAAGTATATCATAAGCAGTGTATAACAGTGAAATTCACATAATATCACATAATAGACACTTAGAAATTACCAGAAATCGATTCGTAAGATAGAATGCTTTGAAATAATCGATTTATATTTTCTCAGAAGAATCGAGTTTTGCACCGAGAGGTTATGGAGAATTTTTGTAATGAAAGTTGAAAAGTTGAAAAGCTTTAGGGTTTAAATGGTGCTAGGGAAAACATTTTACACAGATTCCCACAAATACTTGAGTATTCGTGTTTTGAAATGAACGACTTAGATTAAGCGATAGTAAAGTAAAATAATCGTGTGGTCAAGAAAATTTACTGAAAGTATTTTGGGCGCGAATATACGCATTAAAGGCTAATAAATACAAAAACCCCACGTCCGCATTTAATGGTTGCAGGGCTTGCATCATAAAGTAAGGTAAACAGTAATCATTACAGAAAAGTGGATAAGCTCAGTTAATGTAAACAAAGAACGTATCTGTCTGGTTGATGTTGTAATCAACCAGTTACCACTTGTATCTGATCCAACTCCTTTGATTTGTTGAACTTACTGTGTAGCCTATACCTTAGCAAATTTTCCCAACAATGTTTTTATCCCTCAGATCAGATTCCTTCTGACAAAAAAAAAACCTTCGTCAGTTGAAGTTCCCCCTTCACGTGACATTCCTTTTTGATCAGTTCCCAACTGATCTCTTATGATCAGATGAAGTTCTCTTTTCATTTGACCATCTTACCTGTTTAGTCTCTTAACCAACTGGTGTTTGAGATTAACCCACCAAAGTAACCTGGTGCATCTTCTCCTAAGTCCAGTAAACCTAGCTCATTCCATAGTTCTCTGAATCTGACTTCAGCTAGAGGTTTGGTTTAAGATATCAGCACTTTGCTTATCAGTATGGATCTTTTCAATTCTGATGTTCTTCTTTTCTGCATGGTCTCAGATAAAGTGATGTCTGATGTCCACATGCTTGCATCTTGTGTGTAGAACTGGTTACGAGTGATAATAGCAATTACACTATTATCACACGTAAAATTGGCACATTCAGTAGCTACTATGTTATAATCCTCACCGCCGACATAGCCGAGCAAATTGGGAGCAACAAACTTCCCCCCATATATATTCCGCTCAAGAGTGGATGTGGCAACAGATGTTCCGCTTTTAGAGAACCAAGAGACCAAATTTTGCTTCCCAAAAACCGACAAAAATTCGAGGTTGATTTTCTATCTATCCTACAACCTCCATAATCAGAATCAGAGTACCCACTAAGCTCTAGATTATCATCTGCTGGATACCACAAACCAAAATTTACAAACCTTCGATACTTAAGAATCCGCTTTTAGCCGCATCCGTGGGCTTTGCTTTGAATTTGCTCGAAACCGCACATGCACGCATCATGCGAAGGTTATGTCCGGTCATCGGGCAAATGTATAGTAGTGATCCAATCAAAGCCCTATACTCTTTCTGATTAGTTTTCTTACCACCTTCATTTGGATCCATTTTGAAAGAAGTCATCATTGGAATACTGGCTTCCTTGCAATTCTGAACACCATACTTAGCCAATAAATTCCTTGTGTACTTCGCCTGGCAGATGAAGATCCCTGTGTGAGCTTTTTAGATTTGAAGACCCAGAAAGTAGCTCATCTGACCCATCATGGACATTTCAAATTTCCTTGCATCAGTTTACTGAATTTCTCGCATAGTTTCTGATTAGGAGAACCAAAGATTATATCGTCCACATAGATCTGAAACATCAGAATATCTTCACCGTCTTCAATTCTAAACAAGGTCCTATCAATCAAGCCCTTGGTGAAACCATTTTCTGTCAAGAACTGGGATAGTGTATCATACCATGCTCTAGGAGCCTGTTTCAGTCCATAAAGAGTTTTTCTTAAACGGTACACTTGGTTGCTCATTTCAAAGCCAGGAGGTTGTTCAACATAAACTTTCTCAGCTAGTACCCCGTTTAAGAATGCACTCTTTACATCCATTTGATACACAATAAATCCCCTATGAGCTGCATAAGCCAGAAACAGCCGAATGGCTTCCAAACGAGCTACTGGTGCAAAGGTTTCATCATAATCAATTCCTTCTGATTGTGAATATCCCTTAGCAACAAGTCTTGCCTTATTTATGGTTATCACATTGTGCTCATCCTTCTTGTTCTTGAAGACCCACTTAGTACCAATCACATCTTGATGAGTTGGTCTGTCTACAAGTTCCTAAACTTGATTTCTCTCAAACTGTTCTAGTTCTTCTTGCATGGCTAGAATCCAGCTTGCATCTTGAAGAACTTCTTCAACTGTGAGTGGTTCCTTCAAAGACAGATAACAACAGTACATTGCACTTTCACCAATCTGATGTCTAGTTTTGACTCTATCAGATGGGTCTCCGATGATCAGATCAGTTGGATGACTGGTTATCTAGGTCCTTTTGTCCTGATTATCATCAGTTTGGAGAACATCATCCTCTTCTGATAAAGATTCATCACTAGAGACTGGGAGAGGTACTTGAGTAGGATCCACTTGGCATGGACATATCTCAGCTGATGTTGGACTCATCATATGTTAAAGTCATCACCAAACATCGTGTTTCCCCCGAACCGATGGTTCGGTTATTATCGTCTCAAATTGCATGCAAATTTCTTCATCGACAGGTTGTATCGTACCTTAGGGTCTGACTGACCTGGTGAATCGTCAAGGTTAAGGTTAGGAACATATACAGTGACATATTTTGGATCCCTTCCTTTGAGCCTTAACTGGATCTATTTTCAGTGAATCTGGTTTGTCTGGTACATCTTGTTCGGCGGCAGATTTCTCTTGATTAGATGTTGACTCATCAAAGACCACATGAGGTGTTTCTTCCACAACTAGGGTTCGCTTTGTTGAAAACCCTAAATGCTTTTCTTGTTTGAGGAATATC